>VZTY01010378.1:77656-104491 GCA_013400935.1 Turnix velox | reverse complement strand
TCCTTCCTTCCTTCCTTCCTTCCTTCCTTCCTTCTTCTCTTCCTCTTTTCCTCCCTTCCTGGTTGCCTCCAGACAGAGTTATAATCCCTCCACTGGACCTTCCTACTCCATGTGGCAACTTAGCCCCCACCTCCTCCCCTGGCCCCTTGTAGTTTGGCTCTGTGCTGGAGCTCAGATTACTGCATATTTCCCACCAGGGAATTAAGCCCTTTGGAGGCAATCACAATTGCACACGCAAACTGGTTGTCACGCTAATGGGGTGTTCTCTCTATATTTTTGATCCTCATCAGATAAGACTATAAATACCTGAAAGACTGGGCAAAATTGTGCAACCATTTTTGGATTACATAGTCTAGAGGATTAGATTGCTTGCAAGATTTCCACAACTTCCTGGTTGGCCAAGTGGAAATATTTCTAAAATAACATCTTACAGTATCACAGTGTTTCTGTTTCCTCCATTGGTGAAAAACAGGAAATGCAGAACCCTGCGAATCTTAGGGTTTTCTGAACTTCACAAAAAAGGTTCAGAGAGAGAGCAGTTTGGAGAAAAAAAAAAAGACCAGATTAGAAGCCAGTTCCTATTTTCCCTTAAACCCATCCAATCTGCTTTAACTATCCTTCAAAAACAACACCAGCCAGAGCATTTTGCATATTTGTAATGTCTGATGGAGATAATAGGCCCCAAGCAGGCTGGTTCCATAATAGGCTCATGCTCCTTGTGTAACCCAGCGCGTGAACATCCTGACATGCAATTATTTGGTTTTTCTCTCTTTACTCGTGCAAAACATTTGGCTGGTCAGGTTTTTAATTTATTTCCATTTACCATGTTACCTGAGGACATTTCTTATCTGAGAAAAGCATTACCATTCAAAAGAGCATCTCCCCTCTTTAAATAGCTGCAGTGGTACCCACCTAATTGCATGCATAAAGTTAGGCTTGTTTCTTCTCATGTGTATCACTGTGCACTGATCAACACTGAGTTTCATCTACCATTTTATTGCCACTTCCACTGCTCTAAAGAAGGAGCACCTAACCTTTACCTTATCATTTATTCCTCTGAAAATGTATTCTGCAAGTCTGCCAGTTAACTCCTTCCCCTCACACAGTCATCATACTACAAGCATAGTATAACTATGGAAGAAATTTGCTCATTAGACTTTATGCTGCTTTTCTGATGAGACCATCAATTTTTACATATACTTTTTTTAATTTTTAGAATTATTTTTGCCTCTCTTTGCTCTTACTCTGAAATTTTAGGTCTGCTTTCATTTCACTTAACTAAGTACATATCTAACACCCCTGTCCTGCTGCTCTTACTGATATGGAAACCAGTCTTGGTAAGCTGTGTAGTGGGGACAGTGCAGAACAAGAACAACAGAGAAGCTCTTCAGCCATTGATGTTTTTGTGATTAATACATTTAGTCTTCAAAACAGAAAATATTTAAGATCAGACACTGTGCTAATTTTCTTCTCAGGGAGGACCTCAGTGTAAAGCTTATGAATACCTGAAGGGGGCCTACAGGGGTAGGACTTTTTAATAGGATATGTGACGGAAGGTCTAGGAGTAACTGATGCAAATTGGAAGAGGAGAAATTGATGCTAGATATAAGAAAAAAATTCTTTACTGTGAGGGTGGTGAGATATTGGAACAGGTTGCTCAGAGAGACTGTGGATGCCCCCTCCCTGGAGGGGTTTAAGGTCAGGCTGGACGAGGCACTGAGCAACCTGATCTAGTGGGAGGTGTCCCCACCCATGCCTGGAGGGTTGGAACTAAATTATGTTTAAGGTCCCTTCCAACCCAAACTATTCTATGATTCTGGGGCCTGATTCAGAACCCTTTCCCACTTGCTTCAACAAGAGGATGCGAATAATAATGAATATGAAGTTCATCAGTAGGTTTAATGGAGATCAGACTGCCTGATATTCTTTTGGCACTTTCCCTGAAGTTACTTAGGTACCTCCCAGTTAATACTGGGAGCAGATGGCATTGCTTTTCTGATGGACTTTCTCACCTTTGAACGACTTGCAAGACAGTGACTCCTGAGCCAGAGGGACACGTGTATTTTAATAGCTTTTCATGGACTGTTGCAAGTGAATGAACTCATCCTAATGTCTTTGAACCCATGAGAAGATCCACAATATGCTGACCCAATGAATCATAGAATGGTTTGGGTTGGAAGGGACCCCAAAGATCATCTAGTTCCAACCCCCCTGCCATGGGCGGGGACACCTCCCACTAGACCAGGTTGCTCAGTGCCTCATCCAAACTGGCCTTAAACACCCCCAGGGAGGGGACATCCACAACCTCCCTGGGCAACCTGTTCCAGTGTCTCACCACCCTCACTGTAAATAAGAGCAATTTCTGAACTGAGAGGAAAAATACACCCTTTTGCTTTCTTTATGTTCCTGTTTGATTACTTCATGTGTTCCCCTTAGTTGTTGCACAATGGAAAACCATGAACATGCTTCACACCATTTGGGATTTAAGAGCTATCTCCACCTGAATGCAGAATCAGACCATCACTTGAAAATGCAACCCATGTTGTGTTGAATGCAACAAATGTAGGGTTGAAGTAGCTGGGTGCTGATGCTTCAGATATAAGAATATGCAAATATTAGCAATATTGATGATGTTTGAAAACAGCTCTAATTAACTCATGCCTGGGAGGTGTGTCCCTACTCAGAGACAATAGCACTGAACAGTATTTACTAGTCAACAAAACATTTACATGGAAGGAAATGAGTTTCTATCAGATGATCAAGCCTGGATTCTTTAAAAAACTTGCCAGTGTCCTAGACATAAAACAAACAAAAAGAATGGAATGCAAGGAACAATATTTAAGTGATCAATAAAGTCTTTAAAAGAACTTTGCAGAGCTTTAGCAAACTTCTTGCACATAGAATTTCTCTTCTGGGCATGGCAAAACCACTTGAAAGTGAATTCAGAGGTTAACACCTTTTCAATGTTAAAAGCACCAGCAGGAATTTGAATGAAATGTTCTTTTCAATCACAGTCAAGGCTTTTTGGAAAAAATCTGTAATAAATAAATCTTCCATAATTGATGGCAGCAGCTAATATTGGTCTCATTATTATTGTCATTTAATTATGATGCACTTCTCTCCAATATTTTTTTGATGTAATTTAACAGGTTGTATGTCATCTGATAGTACGGCAGAATGTGCCATTACACAAGCAATTGACAGCTATGCTGTTTTAAAAAACATTGGCTATCCAACAGCATGATTTATGCAGGTGCAGCATAAAGTTCTAATGCAAAATAAATCTTTGCTAAATCACTGCAAAAAATTAAGTAAAAAAAGATCTTCATCACAACCTTATATTGCTTTAACAGCTCAGGGAGACTAGGAGGTCTGGGTTTTGTATGCAATTTATTTTAAGGACAGAAGGGCCCTCATCTCACCTTCCAGCAATACAAATGTCTTCCAGAGTCCCTCATTTAACACCATCCTGCTAAAGGAAGGGACAAATATTGACAGTAACACTTCTAAAGTTTTGTATCTACATCCCAAACTCCAGCTAGGGGAAGGGCTTCTAGTTTGAGGAGTATAAATTAATCCATAGAAATCACAGAAAGACAAGGAAGCAAAGTAATTCCTTACTTCCCAAATCAGCTGCAGCCTCACTCTAAGAGTATTTAGAAGGAGCTTTAGTGACAAGAGTTGGTGACAAGAGTTGGTGACAAGAGTTTCATTCTGTGCAAGGAGTAGAACTCGGATATTTCAAAATTTCTCACAAAGAACTCTTTAAAAAACACTCAGGGTCATTCACAATGTCTCATTTTGATGTTAATGTTTTATTTTGTGCTGTAATATATAATCTATTGTATTAGAGAAAAATACAATACAAAAGTGAAAAAGCTTTTCAAGTGAAAAATGAAACCCCAACAATGTTGAAATGGATTATTTTGACATTTTCTCCTGGCTTTTCTTTCAAAAGAAAATTCAGGTGTAATAAAGTTGAATGTTTGCTGTGCAATTTGCTTTCTCTATGGAACCATGATTTCTCCGAGTGTTAGTTCTTTGAAAATCCTTCTGGCCAACATGTGACATGAAGTCCTATCCCTCTTGACATGCTGATTCCCCTCTGTGTCCCAACATGGGGTCAGTGCTCCCTGCTCACTGAGCTTGCAGTGATGTGGCTCTGCTGCCTCTCTCATCAACATTTACACCTTTGGGCTACCACTAAAAATTTGCATTCAGAAAGCCCACTTCTCCTGAGAGCAGCACTTCACAGCAAAAACATCCTTACTCAAAAGCACGACTCATAAATAAAAATGCAACCTTGATCCTTAAGAAAAGCCTGGAGGCCCCACCATTGAGCTGGCTAAGAAGTTTAGATAGCAGCTTCGTGTTCCTGTGAGTCACAGGAAAAGGCAGTGGTGTCACACACTAGCATTACCACTAAAAATAACAGACAACATGTAAAAATAAATAAAACACCACTTTGCCTGATACCTTTTTTACAATGAGATGAATACTTGTGCAGCAGGTGGTAAGCTGAAACACATCATATCTGATATGAGAACACTTAACTTCATGGGGACTGAGACAATAACGCTGTACAATCATGTCTCTAGGGTCTAGTTTGACTGTAAAATTTGAATAACAATTCTATATCCCACTTGAACTAGTCTGAATGTGTTCTGCTCAGCAGGAAGGCAGCAGAAACTTCAAAGTTCAGAAAGTGTAGGCAAAAGCTACGCATTCAATTCTAAACGTCTTCTTTGACACATGAGAAAATGTCTGTGAAAATATAGGACTCATGGGATATGGAAGAGCATTTGGTCCTTAAATGCCAGTCAGGAAATTAACTTTCCAGCACCATTTCTGTCAGCCCTGGGAATATGCTTTGATTTTTTTTCCTTTTTTTTTTCAAGCTATGAGTTAAATACAAATTGCTGAAACTATTCCATAGATCAGCTTCCTAGTAGCACAAGGGGGAACACTTCCACACAGGCAATTGAAACAGGGATATGCCAGATATGGGCCAGTTTTGGCAATCCTGGGAAGTTTTGAAAAGCATAGAGTGCACTGTGGAATCGTAGAGAATCATAGAATGGTTGGGTTTGGAAGGGACCTTAAAGATCATCCAGTTCCAAACCTCCTGCCATGGGCAGGGACACCTCCCACTAGACCAGGTTGCGCAGTGCCTCATCCAGCCTGGTCTTAAACACCTCCAGGGAGGGGCTATCCACAGTCTCTCTGGGCAACCTCTTCCAGTGTCTCACAATTAAAAACTTCTTGCTTAGATCCAGCCTAAATCTCCCCTCTTCCAATTTGCATCCATTACTCCTAGTCCTGCCATCCTGGACCCTATTAAAAAGTCCTACCCCAGCCTTTCTGTAAGCCCCCTTCAGGTATTGGGAAGTCACTATGAGGTCCCCCCTGAGCCTTCTCTTCTCCAGGATGAACAACCCCCACTCCTTCAGCCTGTCCTCAGTAGGGAGGTGCTCCCACCCACTGATCATCTTCATGTCACTCCTCAGGACCTGCTCCAGCAGCTCAATTTCCTTCTTAAGTTGGAGACTCCAGAAATGGACACAGTACTCTAGTTGGGGTCTCACCAGAGCAGAGTAGAGGGGCAAAATCACCTCTCTTGACCTGCTGGTCACACTTCTCTTGAAGCAGCCTGAGATTTTGTTGGCCTTCAGGGCTGCAATCATGAGATGGCAGCTCATGTTGAGTTTCTCATCCACTGACACCCCCAAATCCTTCAGGGCTGCACTCAGTACTCAATCCAGTCTCCACCCAGCCTGTATCTGTGCTTGCTTGCAATCATTTTGCTTTTTCAGCCTGTCTCCCTGAATGGATCCTGCTTAAACCTCATTCACTTTCTAATGAGAAATGGGATTCATAGTTGTTAATTAACTGCTTATCCGGGGATAGGAGATCAATAGAACTAGGGAAATGGAGCAGCTGAAAAATAAGTTAAAACTAGAAGAAATGTTTGTAGGTGCACACTTGTACAAGGAGTGATTTTTCTTATAGGAAAGAAACAGTGTGAATCATAGAATCATAGGATGGTTTGGGTTGGAAAGAACCTCAAAGATCATCTAGTTCCAACTCCTTGCCATGGGCAGGGACACCTCCCACTGGATCAGGTTGCTCAATGCCTCATCCAGCCTGGCCTTAAACACTTCCAGGGAGGGAGAATGCTGAGTGAGATAAAAGAACATAGTTGTACATACATTTGAACCAGGACAGATTACATGGAATTTTCAAGTCTGGAAAAGAAGTAAGGTAATTTGAAATCCCAAGGTCAGTTCTGATTTTCTGTCATCTATTTCATAGTATCTTCTTATTTGCCTACTGTAAAGATGGACATCCATCAGAGATGTCCAGCAAATTACATTCCCACCTTGCTTTCTTAAATAATTTCATGAAGTAACTACCAACTTGAGAATGTTCTTCTCAGCTTCCATTTTTCTTCAGTTTTCTTAGGAAAACATCTCATCTCAATCCTAGGCACCCTTTTCTTCACAGTCAGACTTCCTCTCAGCTCAAGTTACCTCCATCCACTTCACACTACCTATGAGGGATGAAGCAAATGATGGGCTCAGACACTTGGAATAAAATTACATCTCAAATTTCTGGAACTCAAAGGGGATAAAAAATTGAGTAATTCTGTCGTTCAAGTGAAGAGGGGGAAAGAAATCTAGATTAATAAGGGTGGAGAAAGTGGTAGAAGAACAGAAAGTGCTCTAAATGGAAGAAAAAAGAGAATATTTGGACAAATACTGTGTCATTAACCTAACCTCTGAAGTACACAGGGTTTTGAAGGAATGGAGGTGAAGGAAATGTTTGGTACAACACAGAGGGAAATACAATCAAAGAAGAGAGATCTAGGCAGCCCAACTTATTAGCTTCCTTTGATAAGATAGCTGATTTTCTAGGCAAAGAAAAAGAAGTTGATCTCATTTATCTAGACTACTATAAAGCATATGGCATGGTGCTACTTGGAAACTTAATTTGTTAAGCTGGAGAAGACAGGGATTAGTAGAGGAACTGAAAGATAGGTTCAAGATTGTCTCAAGGAATGATAGTAAAAGATGGTATTGAAAGGAAAAGTATTGGTAGGGCTACCAGTTGGCAGTGGAATTCCTTATGGATCAGATTTGATCAGATCTGATCTTCTTCTTTCAGTTAAGACCATGATACAAGTATTAGGAATGTGGTGATACCACATAGGTTGGCACTATCAATACACAGGATAGAAGGCTATCATGCAGAAAAAAGGCTAGATGACAGTAAGGACAGGTATAATAGGGATGAGATGAGAAGCAGTATTTTGAAGATAATGAAGCTCGTCACTTATCCCCAAATGAAGATAATGCATTTAGAAAATATTAGCAAAAATTAGGAAACATTTAGAAAAGGCCAAGCTAGAGGGGGACCCCAGGTTATTTATCACAGAACTGAGAACAACCAGTGAGATTCTGCAGTAAAAAAGGGCAAACAAGGGATGCATCAGGAGCCTTATCTTAGGTGAATAGATGAGGACTGGCTACATTATGGAAGTCTCTGGTGTGACCTCACCAGAAGTGTTGGTGATGTCCCATTAATATAGCTTTAGGCAAGATAGATTAAAAGTATCAGGTGCGGAGGAGGTCTAACCTGACAAGGGAAATAGAAAGTAAACCAACCAGTGTGCTATCATCTAAATACTGAGGCTGTTTTTAGGAAAAAAAACACTAATCTTTACTAATTTTCTGGACAGGTGCTATCTTCTATTAGAAGGGATGTAGTCAGTAGGTCAAGAGAGGTTCTCCTCCCCCTCTACTCTGCCCTGGTGAAACCACATCTGGGGTATTGTGTCCAGCTCAGCTCAAGAAGGACAGGGAACTGCTTGAGAGAGTCCAGCACAGAGCCACAAAGATGATGAAGGGATCAGGGCATCTCCCTTACGAGGAAAGGCTGAAAGAGCTGGATCTCTTTGGCTTGGAGAAGAGGAGACTGAGGGGTGACCTCATTCCTGTCTATAAATATGTAGAGGGTGAGTGTCAGGAGGATGTAGCCAGGGTCTTCTCAGTGATCTCCAACGATAGGACAAGGGGCTTTAATAGGTGGGGTAAAAATGACCCCAAAAACTCCACTGTACAGTTAATGGAGCAAACCCCCTTTTGCCATACTTTTAAAGACACCCCACAGAATTCTGCCCAGGTAAAAAAATAGCATTTCAGGTCCACAGACTCACCAGAAGACAAATACCTTTTGCTTCCTGCTGTAACACCTGGTGATCCTGCCCCATGTTCTGCTCCAGATTTTTCAGATTGTTTTCTCTGATAAGGGAAGTTCCACATAAAAATTGCTGGTGTGTTACATCCATCTGTCTGTCACATGGGAGTGGATGAAATCAGGGCTGGTGTAATGTTTCTGAATGTAGTGTTTGCTTACATGGATGGTTTGCCATTATAGGACAGGTACCCCAAATGTCAGTGTCACTCAGAGGGCAGGTTGCTGCTGAAATAATTCTGTCTTATTTAAGTCTATCATTTCCATTTGACCACTGAGAGTAGAAATTCTGCTATCCATCTTTTTCTTTCTGCCATTCTCTCTGTGGTTTGGTTTTTTTTTTTCCAACTTAAGATACAGAGATAATTAATAGGCTATAAAAATACAAAGACTCAGGTTATCATTTCCCTTGTTTTCAAGATAAGCCACTGCAAAAGAAAGGATGGGAGTGCAAAGACAGCATTCTCAAGAGAAGACAACTGAGATGACATCCTCTAGGAAAAAAAAAAAAAAGATGCCTTTTGGGCACAGTCTCAGTTAAAAACTCCTTTCAGGTCACTTTGTTAGAATACAAAAATTTTTTAGAATACAAAATTAAATTGGACCACAATAATTTGT
Organism: Turnix velox; assembly: GCA_013400935.1. Classification (NCBI taxonomy): domain Eukaryota; kingdom Metazoa; phylum Chordata; class Aves; order Charadriiformes; family Turnicidae; genus Turnix; species Turnix velox. The sequence goes on along the minus strand of VZTY01010378.1, from coordinate 95,620 downwards.
CATCATTCAAGGAAAGAAGCCAGGAAAGAAAAGAGTTCCAATATCTATCCAAAGAGACAGCTGTAGCCAACGGATTTATTTATAATAATATTATTTGGTAGCAAAGAACTTACCATGGTTGAATGTAAAAAAGTATTTTTTGATGAGTTAAAGAGATTAAGAAAAATCAGGCAGATTTTGACAGAGAATGGTGTGTAAATGAGAGGTGTTATCGGTCGGAATCTGGCAGCTCCATTTTTGTTATGGTGAAAAATATCAGTATTATTTACTAAGAAGATTAGGGCTGAATTGGAAGAGAGGCTGGTTGTTGTGTGGAGATTGAGATAAGATAAAGGATTTTACCTTCTATGCACAAGCCAAATGCAATACACACAGGACTGTTATCTCCAGCTCAGGCCTAGCAGAGGTGTATTAAGATGTACATTGTAATTACCAGTGGCAGGAGTAGATTTCATAAAGACTATTTTAAACCCTAATAAAATGCTGGCCTTTAATTATACAGCTTTGAAATATTTTTCTTAGTTAATTGCAAGAGGGAGGAAAAAAAGAAAAAAAAGAAACCCACCTAATATTTGAAATTGATTCTTGCAGAGAAAGCACAAGCAGAGCAGAGCAGCCTTTGCCTGATCTGCACTTGTTTTGCTGTCTGGCTTCATTCTGTGATTTGAATCACAGAGACAACTGAGACTGCTAAACACCTTCCTCATTTTCCCCCTGTTATGCAGAAAGCAAGATTAGCAAGGATTGGGGAAGATGGAGGGGGGAGGGATGCTGGAAGGGGGTGAAGAATAAATCTCCTTTCCATGACATAATTAATTAGCTCCAAAAAATGAGCTGCTCACTCATGAATCACTCACGGTCGGTGGTGCCAGTTCCAGCTCCCCAGTATTCAGTGCTGTCTGCAGGGCTAAGAGGGGCAATATTATTTTTACCACTGAGAAGCATCCAAAGGAGAAGCCCAAGCCATGTAAGTTGTATGTTTAGCACAAGGTCGGTTTTGGACCTGGGTTGGAGCTTACATGAGATGATCAATAAGTGGAAATCAATCTAGCAGTTCTTTTGGGACAAAACCCCAACACCCCTCTCTTTTTGAGAACATTAGTAACTGTTATTTGACCACAACAGCAGCATCTTCCACAACTGTTGTCCTTGGATCTTGAGTTTGTACTGTTCAGAAACAAGGAGGAGAAGGATGTTTCCAACGCAAACCATTCTATGACTCTATGATTCTATGGAATTCTATGGAATCTATGATTCACTGTACTGAAGGCTCACCAATTCATTGTAATTCACTTGTTAAATTGATCAGCATCATAAATCAATACAAATCCTATATGTTAGGTCCAACTACCAGCTTCCTACAAGATCCTCTGCATCTCTGTACTCTACCAAGAGGCAGAGAGAAATGATGCAATCAGAAATTCAACTGCACATGCATCTGTGTACACTGGAGCATGCCTTCTCTCTACAGCTTCATTATAAAGTGGGGTTTTAGTATCAGTCCAAGTAGGCTGGGTATGAGAAAGAAGTTCTTTACTGTGTGGGTGGTGAGAAAGTGGAACAGGTTGTCCAGAGAAATTGTGGATGCCCCCTCCCTGGAAGTGTTTATGGCCAGGTTGGATAAGGCATTGAGCAACCTGGTCTAGTAGGAGGTGTCCCTGCCCATGGCAGCGGTGCTGGAACTAGATGATCTTTAAAGTCTCTTCCAACCCAACCCATTCTATGATTCCATCATGTGAAGAAACCCCCAGGCTGCCCCAGAAATTACTGTGAGGCACTGCCACAGTGTCCATCCTCTCCATGCCTCCATTTTTGGTAGTCCCAAGAGGAATATTGCTGCCTTTCTTCAGTTTTTATAATGATGAACACTCTTTCTCATCACCTCACCATGGAGAACATGCCTATGTTCAAAAACCTTGTGAAAACTTTTCCCTGGAGTGAAGGTCCAAAGTTATTTTGTGATTTTCATTTCCATAACAGCTGTAAGCCTACATTGTGTCCACATATGTATTTTTGTTAATGCAACATCACAAGTGTATGCAATATGACAAAGGCACATTACTAAAGTCAAATAAATGCCCTTAGACTTCACAGTCCTGAAGAATATATTTGTGTGTGTTTGGGTGTTACACTTCTGATGGAAATTGTAAAGACTGCAGTTACACAGCTGGCTTTTCATGCTATAACTATTATAAGCAGATAATTAAATTACTGCTGACTCTCTGCTGCTCAGTGAATTGCTTTTGGTAGCACCACTTCAAATGTCCTTCAGTTCTGCTGTTCGTGTAAGGTCATAAAGTCTTGTCCAACCAGCTTGGGTCCAATTCCTCATAACTGTGGCTGAAAAATGTGGTAAGATGCTAATGCATCATGAAAGAAGAAATGTTATTCAAAATCAAAGTAGTTTTCATGAAGTCACAATGCAGATAAAGCCCTTCTATAAACTGTGCACAATTCACTAGCTTTCTAATGTACATTTTTGTCTCTATATGTAGGAGATGTCTCTATATGATGGGAGATGTCTCTATATGATGGGATGTCCCTTCCAGTGCATGTGTCAAAGTATCTATACTTGGTATCTGAAAAAGAAGTTGCTAGGAAAGCTGACAATGATCATCACTAGGAATCCTGCAAAATCCCATGGCTTCCTTTTCTTGATCTATAATGTTTCATTTCTTGATATTTGTTGGAAGACATCCTCAAAAATATTAAACCACACAATTGTGTTTTCCCTTGTTTGGAAATAAAGCCACTCCATAGCCATTAAAGTCAAAACCATGTTACTAACAACTGGGATACAAGGATGAAATCCCAGCAATTTTCCAGTCCAGACAGAGTAGGGATGTTATTCTGCAGCTGTTTCCTGAAAACAGATGGACTTTGAAGCTCAACAAAGTTTGGATGCATCATATCTCCACTGCTGAGGTCTACTAGTCTCAGAGGTAGTTGAAGTGTGAATTCGTAGGTTGGAGCTGCTAATTATAGCCACTTGTCTGTGTCAGGAGTTCCACCAGAATCTAATTTTGGCCTCTGTGATGCTACTTTTAGTATGTTGAGTGGTTTGAATCCAGTTTATGTCTTGCAGTGAGTATTAAGTCATACCTGTTTCTGTCTATTCTAATAACCTGTGAGTCAACCCTAGTGATAGGCTATGGTGGACCACTGCAGGCAGCTGCTTTTGTGAGTAGGTAGTTTCATTACTAGAAACTCAACCCACACATCAAAGCAGTCAAACAGCTCTCTGATTCATTCCAGTCTTGTCTCCAAGCCAGTGCAGCTACTTTCCCCTCTCCTTTTGTCTAGACAGTAATGTTCCTAGCAATAGGGATTTGAAAATCTGTCCCTGAGTAAGTCTAGCAAGAATCATATTGAAACAGAAGTGTCAAATAATTCACCCAGCTTCATAAATGCCCAGAATTAGATAAACCCCAGATTCTGGGCTGCTAGAGGCCACTCAAATCAACAAAACTGTGCTCTTTCCCTCTGGTTCCAGTCACTTTATTTTAAAATAAATCTGCAGAGTACCCATAGACTAGGATCTATTAGAATCATGCACAGTTCATCTTCTTTCTTAGTTACTGGTAGCCAGGCAGTGCAGAAAATCCACTGCCTGTACAGTAAATAATATATTCTGTTGTAGAAGAGTCATCCATCCGTGCACATGATGCTAAACACAGGAATGATACACAGTTTTTGTAAACTGGCTAAACTGCATTTTAATGTGCTTTCTGAAAATAAATGACCATTTAGAAAACTAGTGGATATGTTTGTTCCCTGGTCATAAGTACCCACAGACCTTTTTGCAGTGTAGAATATGCTCTGCATACCTTTCAAAAGCAGAAAAACTAAGCCACAGTACTTTGCATTAAGAAAGAAAATCTGATGAAACCAAAAGTGCAGTCATATCTCCTAGCAGCATTTGCCTTTAAAAAAAAAAGACCAAAATTATTAAAGAAAACAATATTTCAGAATCAAAACTTAGTAGTAGCTTTGGTGTTTTGAGGTAACAGAAAGGAGCTGATGGAAGGGTAGATAAATAAGTATACCTGGGCAAACCTTCTTGTCATTTCATGTTTCAGTATTTCTTTACAGAGATTTCCACAACAAATATTAACAAATTGCATATGAACAAATGGCCTGTTAGGATATAAGCACCTTTTCAGGACATGGATGAGTAGAATCCATCTGATCTAGATAATTGCAGGGGGAAATTCTTTCTCAAACACCACTACTGTCCCCAAACAGTTTGAACAGCCTGGTTTCTTGCTGTGACTCAGGATCAGCATTCAGTAAGAAGGCAACATCAAACATTCTGGCTTTAAGATACTCCTCTTCCAGAGATCAATAGAACATAAATTTAACTCTGAGCTGTAAAAGTGATGGAAAACTTGTGTTTTGCACATTATCATTACTTTCTTAGTATGTTTCTAATGAGTAATTGAGATAAAAACTAAACCAGGTTCCAAAACTGACCTAAAGTGATATTCCTTTACAATTAAGTCTTTGGTTACTTTGTCTGAGAAATTGCAGGTACAGTAAGGGCTCATATTTTTGGTGGTTCACAAATATCACATCATCTTGTTGGATCACTGATTTGAATCTCACCAAAGTTACTTGAAGCTCTTCCCTTTGAATTCACCCAGCTTCCAACCAGGGGTGCTGTCAACAAACATCTCTGCACTTTCTGTGTGGTGCTGAGCACCCACTGCAGGTTCTAAGGTGCTTGGAGCATTCAGTATCTTGCCAGATAATGATTTTCAAAGAAAATTACTTTGCCTTCCTTGAATCAGAACTTCATTGTTATAAACACAAGTTATATAGATGATACATTTATAGAAGAATTGTACAGTGAGTTTGGGGGATAGGACTAGATGATCTCTCAAGGTCCCTTCCAACCCCTGACACTGTGTGATTCTGTGAATAAAATATATAGAATATTAGAATATTACATATAATAAAATAAAATATATGTATTGGTTGAGGCAATTAAATCTTTGTAATAGCTTTTGAATGACAAATCATTAAATCTGTAATACACAGTATAGAAACAAGATTTAGAGAATAACTCACAGAGGATGAACATAGAAGTAGAAATACTTAAACACATCTAAGCTCACTTTGTTTCTGATTTGGAATTTCTAGTGGCTTGCAAAGCTTGCAATTTTAACCTCAGCTGCACAAGTTATTTAGTATGCTAAGGTTGTCTTCAAAAATTCCTGCTCACACATTTGAAAAAAAAAAAAAAAAAGGAAAAAAATATCTCAAAGGCCATAAGGCAGAAATCTTGTCTCTAACTTTGGCTGAGAGTGACAATGTTGGTCGTGTCTTTGTGGGCTCAATGTGCTGTTTGGTTGCTGCAGAAAAAGAGGATTCCTTACTGTTCCAGCTATGATTACATGCTCAGATACTATCTTGATGGCTTTAGGAGACATCCATGTGTGCAGTGGGGTGCGACTGGTTGACACAAAATAATTTTTTTTCCAATTTGTTCCATGGTGACTGTAATTCAGACAAGAAGATGATTTTCGTGTTCTCCTGTAACCTTCCACCTGTCCAATAATTCCAAGATAATACAATGGATATTTACAGAGACTTCTCTACACATTTACATCTCTGTATTTATAGCCCCAGGAAGTTAGATAAAATTACTTATATTAACAGATTCTGCTGTGCATAAAATTATTTTACTCTGCAAAAATTATGAATCTCTGTCAATTTTTTTTGTTGTTGCTGGGTTTTTTTGTACAAATGAACAAAATGAGCAAAGAAACTACACCACAAATTGGTGACTCATTACATTTCATATGCATGTAACTTCTTAAGTACCATAGTTATTTCTATAAATAACTAGAAATAAGTCAAAACATTTTGTTGGGTGCTGAGTGCCCCTGACAACTAGTTCTTTGCAGAGGGTGCTCAGAAGACCCTTGAAGACTTCACATTTACCTAGATTGCCTATGAAGCTTTTTCTTCTCACCAGAGAAAATGTGTGTCTTGTAAGGACTAGAATTATAGAATGAATGTTGCTAGGAGTTTTTCATTGAATGACAGAAAAATATGTCACATTTGCAGCCTGGGGGTCCTTGCATCTTGCAAGTGTGAGTAATAAACAAACAAATGCATCAGTCATGTGAGATGATCCAACAGCAGTCAGCCTTTCCAATTGCTTCCCCCAGTTTAGGGTGGTTACATCAGAATTTGTCTGAATGATTGCTGTTTAATCCAGACTTTTTGGGCTGTGAAGAGATCTTCAGCCACATTCTTTGAATTCTTGAAGTCATATGACTTTAAGTCTCATCAGCACACTGAAAGTTCTCCAATTTATTTTTCAGGTTGGCCAGAAAGGTTGTGGATGCCTCCTCCCTGGAGGTGCCTAAGGCCAGGCTGGATGAGGCACTGAGCAACCTGGTCTAGAGGAAAGTGTCCCTGCCTATGGCAGAGGGGTTGGAACTGGATGATCGTGAAGGTCCCTTCCAATCCAAACCATTCTATGAATCTATGATGCTTTCTCCAGAGCTTTTGCTATCTCACACGTGTAAACTATCTCAAGGAAAGGAGGTTATTCATGCAAGATAAACTTCTGTTAGGTGTTGAAGAGAAAAAAAATGCAGTTCCATCCACACAAAACGTCTCCTGACTCTCAACACTGAAAACAGCTGTGAGATCTAATTCCAGTGGATCTTCATCAGTAGAAGGGAGGCAGATGCACAGGGAAACAACACCCTGCTTAGACTACATTTGGGCCATCATTCTGAAAGAAAGAACTCAGGGAATACTGGGGAATCAAAGTACTTAAGATGCTGCATTCACTTTCAACACTTCCCCTTTCACATTCCAGCCCTAAAGTAAGCAGACAGATATTTCTAGTCCTAGTGATTTACTGCTAGAGTAGACACCAAACATCACTCTTCCAAAGCAGACAGCCAACAGCTATTTGAAGAGCCCGTGTCATAGTGAAAAGACTCAAAGGTCTTCTCCACGCAGAAAGGCATGAAGCTATCAGATATGGCTTAGAGTTTTTACCTGTACCCAGAGCATGAGGAATAGCCAACAGCTGAGAAGTGCTCAGGAAGCACCTCACATGTGTTCTCCAAACATCAGCCTGGCTGCCTTCCATGTGTACAGAGAGCTCAGTCAAATCTCATTGGTTTTAGCTAACAGCTAACAAGAAATTTCCTCACAATGTGAGGAATTCACATCAGCGGCCAAGTGAAGACAGCTAGGATTAACCAGATGTCCACCAACCCAAACAAATCCACTCATCAGGATTTTGCAGAGGGCACAGGCACTTTAATTTGCCTATTTGACAAATTATGCCTTTATGATATAACTAGTTAGTCTCCACACATCAGTTCTGTGTGATCAGTGCTTTCTGCTGTTGTAAATAATGAAAACACATATTGTATAAGTTACTGATTGTCATTTTGCGAACAAAACCTTGGAAGACATGTTTAGGAATCACCTTGCAGCTGAGGACAAAAGACTCCTATGAAGATATACTAAAGCAGTAAGAGAGGACTGCTGGCAACAATTTATTTTACCTCAAGGCATCTTGGATGACTTGCTTCTCTGTTAAATACTGAGCATTAACCACCAGAACAGATGCTGTCTGGCAGATACCTCTCACCCTAGTACTGTTCCAGGACTTAGAAACTTATTCAGCATCTTCCAGCAAACTGGTTTATTGAGCTGGTAACCAGCTCCATTTTATATGACATCAGAACCAAAAACTTAATCCACTTGTCAGTAGAACCCTCTCACACACACCATAATCTAGGGTTGTATTAATTACACCAAAACGAATCCTTCCATATCACCTAATGGATGTAAATTGGAAGAGGGAGATTCAGGCTAGATATAAGAAAGAAATTCTTTATGGTGAGGGTGGTGAAACACTGGAACAGGTTGCCCAGAGAGGTTGGGGATGCCCCCTCCCTGGAAGTGTTTAAGGCCAGGCTGGATGAGGCATTGAGCAACCTGAAGGATTGGAACTAGATGATCTCTGAGGTCACTTCCAACCCAAAGCATTCTATGATTCTAAACATGCCTCAGTTCTGCCTTTATGACCTTATTCCATAACAAATGATAAATCATTTTCCATTGGTGACCAAGAGTTTTGAACATCATCTACATGTATTGAGAACTTGTGTTCTTACTTGATATCCTAAATTTCTTGGCAGAATATATAAAACTCTGAAGCTGTGTACATTTCTCTATAAAGTCATTTCAGCTGTCTCATTTTACCCACCTTGCTAATGAATGAATTCCTACATTCTTCTATTACCACAGAAATATGAGAAAAAAACTTTTTCACAGTGAGAATGACAGAACACTGGAAAAGGTTGCTCACAGGGGTTGTGGGGTCTTCTTCTCTGGTGACATTCAAACTCTGCCTTGATGCATTCCTCCATGACCTGATCCAAATGTTCCTGCTGTGGCAGGGGGATTGGTGTAGAAGATCTCTTTTAAGTCCCTTACAGTCCCTAACATCCGGTGATACTGTGACTTTTCAGCCAATAGGATCAGACTGCAGCAGTCCCAAACTTACCTACTGAAAACTTTGTGGAAAAGGACACAACAGAAACGGTCAAGCCTGTCACCAGTGACTGGGCAATAGTGTTTATACCACCTTCAGCTCAGTTAAAATCAAATGCTGCTGTCTAGCTCTTTCTCCCCCAAAATGTGCTCAAGTCATCATGCTGCTTTTGTTGTGGTTTCTCACGACAGGCAATTCAATAGCCAGAACTGGGATAGACAAAAAGAGATCCTACAGCATAACCTGAGGAAAACTCCCCTCAGCTCGGGCATTGTCTTTCTGTGGACAAAACCCACCCTGCGATGACTCTGAGTGATTGACTGAATGATTACTTTATAACGATGCTTTATGTGCTCTGCTTGTTAATCTAACAACTTGTTTACAATAGGCACTTACAGGTAATGTTATAAATACACAATGCATCGACAGTGATTGCATTTTGTCACCAAACGCAGAAAGGAGCAGCACACTTGCAAAAAATGGGTAGTTAGGTGCATTTGATTGGGCTAACATTTCATTAGCTATATGAGACTTGGCCACTGGATTTAAGAGCTTGCACTTATTACCCTAAGTGTGGCACTCCAAAGAGCAAAGTTCATTGTAAGATAGAAAAAAACCCCTTCTGAAATCTTGGCTCTCTTGCATATATTCATTTGTGCTCCAGCACGTTTCTGTTGCTGGAGGTGTATCTTCTCTGATAATAGTGATAATAGGAGCCAGTTAGGACTAGCAAAGCTATTTTGCTTGATGTATTAGCACTTCCATTTTAGAATAATCCCACTAGCATGATTCCGTAGTATTTACAATTTTTATAAGTACCGATTATACTTTCAAAGTCAAAGTGGGATAAAATTAGTGCATTGTGCCTCCTTGTTGCTGCTTTCTATAGTAGTCAGCCATACATACTGAACAATGCCATATGAATGTAATTTTGAGAGGTAAGGGATTGAATCTTTTAAAAAAACCCACTTAAATGGGCAGTATGAGCTCTCGCTGAGGATCTTCACCGTGTGAATATTGTGCATACAGTCTGGTTAATAAAGAAAACCCCAGTTCCATGGATTCACTGGGGTATGTAGGTGGAGTTCTGGCAAATGAGCATTTTTTTCCACCACTGAAGTCCATTCAGCAGCCAAGAAAACAGTATCTTATCGTACCATTTGCACACTCCACTTCTTCCTGGGGAATAATATCTGTATATCTAATTTGCAAATGTCAGTAGGTGAGTACTTTTGAACACTGGCAATGAGTGGGATTTGGGAAGAGAGGTTTCTCTGAGGCTTGCAGGACCATCTGGAAACTATGGATGACATTCAGCAGCAAAGATTTTCTAGCAAATGACGTTCCAAAAGAGAGCCTTACAAAGTACTCATAGCTAATGTCAATAATTATCTCTTTGCCAGTTTAAATATCCTTCTGAGTCTCTCACACCCTCCCTGGTACAGTACACTGGCAAAATTAGCAAGCTAATGCCACCACTCCTTGTAGATAAACACATGTGTAAAGTGTCAGCCACAAGGAGGAGATTACAGAACACATATTTCCAAGTACCACTTATGAATACAACTCATGTAGCTCATGGAAATGTTGACATCATCTACAAAGAAAAGCAAGACTTGCAACCACAGTGGATTATACCATTAGCCAAACTGGGAAGTGATTATGCCTTACAGCTGCCAGAGTCCATCTCTGCCCTGGAGCTCCTGCTTTCCTCAGGAAAAGAAAATAACTAAATTAAGATATACATATGACTGTGAAACTTCCACAAAACATATGTGACATACACATCTTAAACATAAGCCTTTTGCAGGTTGATGAATTTAGTGGAGCCCCTCATGTTGTGCTTGCTTAAACCAGATATAACATTAAGTATGAGAAGGAGTTTAGGAGAATGGATGCAAACACAGAGGACTTTCAGAATACACTTCACTGTGAACAGGGGTATGAGGCAGTGAGGTTGCTGGAGTGACACACAGATTTCAGCTGGGATCAGGAATCCACAGGGGTGGTTCTGCACACAGCTCAAGGCAGAGCATCCTCACCCCACAGAGTTTATAGTGAAATAATTAGGGCAATACACAGAAGCTGGAAAACAAAAGTTATAAAATCAAAAATGTGTGCTCTCTGTCCTTGTAGGCATCTGAGTCTTTCCTGCCCCTCTCTCTTTTCCTAATAGTATTAAAACCTTATATAATGCCAACAATGACTCCAGGGTATTTTCACCAGTCATTGCTATAGCAGATGCCACNTCAGGGAGGGGGCATCCACTACCTGCATTTCATAGCAATGATCTGCTGCTCTCAATCTCTTAATTCAATAATTTCAGCAAAATGTATAGAAATACATGTCTGTATTTGTGCTTTTTGTAATACTGAGGCTCAGGAGGGCACCTCACAGCCCCTGGGTGTTATTGGAGAGCCCTCCAGAGCAGGGATTGAAATGGCCGAAGATTTGAGCACCTTACAAACAAGCCTATCTTATGAGTTTTGTGCTATAAAGAAAGGGTGCTAAGCTAATAACCAGTAGTAGAGTGCAGGCTGGTGACAGCTAGAAGGAAAGACAGCTGCTTGGTAGACCTATAGATGAGAGCAATGGGAAAGCATAAGAGATGAGGAACAAGCAGGACTGAGTAGTTGGCATGGCTGGGTTGGAATTCTGTGCATATTCAGCAGAGACTGTGTATGTCCAAGAGCAAAGAAAGACCATAAATAAAGAGGTGTAAGAGACTACAGTGGTTAAGATGAAAGGTTTCCCTGTCTGACTAGGTAAATAGAGATGGGTTTGAGCCTGTAAGATCACAGGAATAGTAATAATGTTGGCCTCTGTAACCAAGAACAGGAGTCAAACTGGAGTCAGAGTACAGAACAGAAGCACAAGAGCTCCATTTTGTCCTCTTATATTAACTCAAAGCTGAAGATAAAGCATCTTCAAAAAATGATGACAGACAGATAAGCTGAATTGTGGCAATGATTGAAGGAAATATGCCAGGAATGGAAAAATAAATTTGCAATTTTCTTGCACACAAATATTTCATACAGAGCTGTCTGCAATTTTTTCTCAAGGTTTGATTTGATTATTTTTCCCTCAAGGCAAAAAGACTATTTTTGCTTAAAGCAGTTAACAAGATGAGGGACTTGTCATAGAGGGGAACATAGAAAGTGAGAGGCCAGAGAGGAGCAGTGCTTTGAGAGAAAAGGGTAAAGGATGTAACCTTTGTAGGGATTAGGGGAGCTGATCCAAGGTTTGCTAAAGGCAGAGGAGAAAAAAAGCAAAACAGCTGCTTTTCTCCATGCTCTTGCAGCAGAGGCAGGCTGAAGTAATGGAGAAGGAAAGGTATCCCTAGGAGAGGGAGCAGCTGCACAAACTACACCTGGGTGTGTGACTGGATGTGCAAGACAAAACATAGAATGGTTTGAGTTGGAAGGGACCTTAAAGATCATCTAGCTCCAACCTCCTGCCATGGACAAGGACACCTCCCACTAGATCAGGTTACTCAGTGCCTTGTCCATCCTGGCCTCAAACACCTACAGAGGGGGCATCCACAACCTTTCTGGGCAACCTGTTCCATTGTCTCACCACCCTCACTGTAAGGAATTTCATTCTTATATCTAGCCTAAATCTCCCTTTTTCCATTATGTACATGGAAGTCGTGAGTGTCAGTGACACCATTCTAGGTTGTGTCTGCAGTACGTGCAAAGGACTTGCAGGAGTAACATAGAAAGATTGAAGGCTGAGTCTTAATGTCTGGTGGAGAGGAAGAGCTGATGCAGTTGTGAGCAAGGAAGGAGAGTGAGAGGAGGAGAAGGTAGCAGTAAGATAAAGTAACAGCCAACAGATCCAGTAGTTGGGCAGAACAAAGTGAGAATCCATGATGGGGACAAGAAGCTATAGTTAGCCAGATGCTAACTTGCCAGAGCACAGCATTGGTATCCATGCCCTACAGTATCTTATGCCCAGCATATATGCAACACTAGTTGCATAAAAAAAAACCATGGCAGGAGGGATTAACAGGTCCTAGCTACCCAGAACTCTAGGAGTAGTGTTCTGCAAGATTTTGCCCAGAGAGGTTGTGGATATCCCCCCTCTGGAGGTGTTAAGGCCAGGGTGAGGCACTGAGCAGCCTGGTCTAGTGGGAGATGTCTCTGCCCATGGCAGGGGGGTTGGAACTAGATGATTTTTGAGGTGCCTTCCAACCCAAACCATTCTATGATTCTGTGATTTTGACATGGAGGTGAGTAAAATCTATTGAGGGTCTTTCACAAAATGCTTATTACCTTGGCACTTCAGAACCTAAATCAAAGACAAAAACAGTCTGTACAGTTCTCAGCTTCACTCAGGAGTGTGCAGGAATAACATCCAGATCCCTACTTCTTGGGCAGTGTCATGCAGGAAGCAGCAGAGCAAATCTGTGATTTCTCTTTCTTATATTTCTATTCAAGACTTTTTTCTTCTGCATGTTTTTACTGTCTGTAAGGTTATTACTTATTTACCTAATATTAAAGACTTCTTCAAAAGCAGTGAACACAGCCTACCATCACAAAGCTCTGAACAGTCCTGAAAATGAGTGTTTTGTTTTTCATGTATTGTGTTAGAACCTGAAGTTTCCCAGATTATTGTCTGCACACCTTTTAGCAGGCAAAGAAGACAAATGCCTAAAATCTCCTGAGTTCAGTCATTAACTGAAGGTACTCCAGTCCCTACTTCTTACCAGACAGAACAATATAATTACTTCAGCTGAACATTCCTTGAAACCCAAATGAAGCACGTCAAAAACCTGATTGTTATTTTATTTTTTAGATTGAAGTGCATCTTGTATCCACTTAATTCGAAATTCCATGTTGGATAAAAGTAGAACAAAACTTTCACAGAAAAAATCAAGTACTTTGAGTCTGACTCACAATCAAGACCTTATTAAATGTCACAGGAGATTCAGACCAAGTGCTTGTTTTACTGTGCTTGATTACAGATCAGTAGGAGATGAAAAATTACTCCCAGTTCTTTAGCCCAAGCCATACTTTTTTTTTTTTTTCTTAACACAGGTGAGATGATCTCATAAAACTGGAAGGGGCAGCACACAGCTGGTGTGACAGCAGCTTAACCCTTTTACCCTTTAACTCAAAGGCCTGCTGAAAATAAATTTTGACTCAACTAATTTGACAGATGCAGGCAGAAATGTTTAACACAGAGAANAGATAGAGGTTTGCAGCTGAGAACACAGGTGAGATGATCTCATAAAACTGGAAGGGGCAGCACACAGCTGGTGTGACAGCAGCTTAACCCTTTTACCCTTTAACTCAAAGGCCTGCTGAAAATAAATTTTGACTCAACTAATTTGACAGATGCAGGCAGAAATGTTTAACACAGAGAAAAATTGGGTTGGTGCAAAGACATATTTTTGATTTTACACCTATATTTAACCTTGTCTAAATAGAGACCTCTGTGTTTACTAATCATCCATGCATTTCCTGAAGGCTTCCAGTCCTTCCATAAAACTGTAGAAACAAGCTCATGCTGTAGGAACAGCCAGCACAACTTTGGGTTTGGGATATCTCATCTATAAAATGCTTTGCTTCTCCTGCAGGATCCAATAAAAAAAGCTACATATCATAGAATCATAGAATGGTTTGGGTTGGAAGGGACCCCAAAGATCATTTAGTTCCAACCACCCTGCCATAGGCAGGGACATCTCCCACCAGACCAGGTTGCTTAATGCCTCATCCAGCCTGTCCTTAAGCACCTCCGGGGAGGGGGCATCCACATCTTCTCTGGGCAACCTGTTCCAGTGTCTCACCACCCTCACCAGAAAATCTTTCCTGTGAAAGAAATTCTTTCTTCTATCCAGCATAAATCAACGTTCCTCCAATTTGCATCCATTACTCCTAGTCCTGCCATCCTGGACCCTATTAAAAGTCCAACCCCAGCCTTTCTGTGGACCCCCTTCAGATATTGATAAGATCCTATGAGGCCCCCCCTGAGCCTTTTCTTCTCCAGGCTGAACAACCCCAACTCCTTCAGCCTGTCCTCACAGGGGAGGTGCTCCAGTCCCCTCATCATCTTTGTGGCCCTCCTCTGGACCCACTCCAACAGCTCAATGTCCTTACACTGAGGGTTCCAGAACTGGACACAGTACTCCATTTGAGGCCACACCAGAGCCAAGTAGAGGAGCAAAATCACTTCTCCTGACTTGCTGGTAACACAAGTTCCCTACTCTCTAGTGTTTAGAAACTTAATGCAAACACTACAATCTGCATAAAAGCTTTTAATCATCAGACTGTTGTATTTATGGAAAATGTAATTTTTTTGCATCTCTTGGCATACAAAGCTACATCAGACTACTACTGAGTCTTTTTTAAAGCAACTAAATTATTTGGAAACCCAAATGATGGATGAATAAAACTCAACAATTCTCAGATTGTTCTGATAATTCAGGAGAGCGTTTTAGACAAATTATAAAACTGTAGTGCAAGATGGGTTTTTAAAAAAATAATTATTTAACCAACCATGATTGTTTACAACTAGGATGAAATTTAGAGAAGAAAAGCCAATTAAATTCTGACTACCCACAGCTTTATGGAAAACGGTTTGGTTCTTCTGTGACACACAAGGTTAAGAGTATCAATAAGGAGGAACTGAAGAACATGTGATAAGGGACAGCATTAACATGGGAAATCACGTACTTAAAATTACTGGAGGTTTTATCAAATATTTTCTCTATAAAAAGAAACTATCATATAAAGAAAGGTTAAATGACTAATTGTGACCAAATAAGATGTGTGATTTCCACATGAGAAACTGATGATATTTTACAAATATATCAATGGAAACCATCATGACTACTTAATACTCACCAGGAATGATGCGACAGAAGTTCTACCTACCTCTGGTTTTGTTAGCAAAATTTAATTTTGCCTATAGGCAATATATATTTCAAAGCATGTCAATTATACTTAAGACACATTAATGCGTTTTTACAGTAATTTCTGTGTCAGTGAAATTATTGCCTGCTTCCCCCCATCCCCCCTGTTGCTGTCACATAGAACTATAACCAGTGCTTACATGGAAAGTAATATTAGAAAACACATTAAAGATGATTTATCAGCTGGAAATAGGAAAGAGAGCCAAGAGCAGGTGATGAACTCTTCAGAACCACTGCATTAAGCTGAGACAGAAAAGGCTGTTCCATTATTTCAACTGACCTGAAATATATAATCAATTGGGACCAAGTTCCATTCTCATTCACTCTAGCCTAATTGCATATTATTTAAATAGCATTACTCCCCATTTCTACTTACGTGAGTGATCGTCAGAATTTGGCTTTTATTTTTGGCCCCACTGAAAACATGATGAAAGAGCCTCGTGGAAACCTTGGCTCACTAAAGCCCTAGGGATGCACTGCTTGCTCTCTTTCAGAGGTAAGGTCTTGTTTGAGAGCTTTTACTGTGTGGAAATGGAGCAACATGTTCTTCAGAAGAGTTTCTCACTCAAACAGGAAGAACTTAGAGCTAAAAGTTAAAATAAAAATATACATTTAAAAAAAATCCCTAAATCTCCAAACTTAAAAATCAGCCTCGGGCCAGTAAAAGAAATAAATAAGTTGTTCAGGTCTGTTTTAATATGCTGGAGGGAAAGATGCTGCTTACCAAGTAGCCTGCCAAATCCTGTATCAGCTGCAGTTTCCAGATAGAAGTAAAGCACAGTCCCATGTCGAGCACATTATGGTATCTCATCTGGCAGTCACAATAGGTGACTGATGCAAGATTTTCTCCCATCAGAAAAATTATTTGACACAGGAGGTTACTTAGCAACATTTAGACATAGGGCTAAAACAATAGGATGGAAGTTTAATAAGGGAATAAAAGAGGACCAAAATCCAAGTCTGGGAGGAAGCACAAATAGTATTTTGCCATGTAACAGAAACTCCCACAGGGGATTTACTCATGGGAAGGATATCCCAGATCTCTTCCTCAGACTCCAGCTGAATTTGGTCATCTGTGACTGTGATGGAAATGTGCAACATCGCCTTCAACCCATCTATCCTAATGATTCATCTCCCCTATACTTGTCATCCACTTTCAGGGTCATCCCTGAGGTGGCGGAGGCAACACATCTTCACCCTGCACCACATCAAAATCCTCTAATCTCCAATAGATTTTTCTTTTCCTGGGAGTCTGGTGTTCAGGCTTCTCCAGGTGCCCAACTCATCACTTTCCTTATCTGTAACCTGTAGCTCAGCAGTGCATGCAAATGTGCACTCACACAGTGATTAACCCTGGGAAAAGAGGCAGTATCAAAGAGAATATCTTCTAATAACTTCTTCTATCTGAAAGGAAACCAGGGGATTCCTCTGCTACGTTCTGTGGCAAATCTCATGAGCAAATGTTCCCTTCATACTCTGGATTCACTGGGCCCAGACTGATCCAGGTGAGAAGGATGCCACCAGGCTGAATAGCATTATGATCATTTATTTAAGAAGGAGAAAGAACACAAATCTGGACAGTTGTGAGGATTCTTTTGCACTTTATATTGATCAGCACTGGCATAGCTTATGTTCACAAAATCACATAATATCAGGGATTGGAAGGGACCTAAAGAAATCATCTAGTCTAATCCCCCTGCCAGAGAAGGAACACCTAGAGCAGGTCACACAGGAAAGCATCCAGATGGGTTTTGAATGTCTCCAGAGCAGAAGGAGGTTGATTAAGAGACATTCCTCTTTTTGGTAAAAAAAAAATATAAAATACCCTCCTGAAAGGTAAANGAGCAGAAGGAGGTTGATTAAGAGTCATTCCTTAAAAAACCCTCCTGAAAGGTAACAAAGCATCAACTAAAAAAAAAAACCCTAGAGCTTCCAAATCTACAGGAAGTGAATGTTCAGAGTTAGTGCTTGGTGCTGGGCAGCTTAGTGCTTTCTGGTGAGGGATGCTGCATTTGTTGCTAATGCAAGCTTCCTCCACAGCAACCAAATTTCACTTGCAAACTTTTAAATGAGCCCTTGACTTCAGCAGTTTAAAAAGCCAGCTGAAAAACCTGCTCTGCCCTGCTTACTCCATGTCTTTGAACAATCACACTGAAAAAAAAGATCCCTTTTCACTCGGATAAGCAGCCGATCATTTTTTTTCTGCAGTAAATACAGAAGGAACTCGTACTCGAAAGGAGCTGTATGTGGTAATCAGCACATTACTCAGTGTAATGAGAAAATCATCTCTGTTTTCTAGAAGCATTAGACTGCTGCATGATAGTGGCATTATACTTTATCAGCATCACCACCACATCAGCTAGGGAAGTGCTCTGAGAACAGACAAAAGTTATTTCCCTGCAGAAGCCAGGGCATTCCTGGGCTGTTTTACGCTCCCGAAATATCTCCCGAGTCAATTTGGCGGTCTGTCTTTTTTTTTTTTTTCCCTGATGATGCAACTATTTTTCTTCAC
>VZTY01010378.1:62530-77519 GCA_013400935.1 Turnix velox | reverse complement strand
AGGTCTATAGAAAGGTCCCCGAAAGAAGAGAGGAGTGGGGTGCCCGCCCGCCGTGAGCGGGGCCAGCTCCCCGCCCCACCGCCCCCGCCGCCGCCGCCGCTCCGCCGAGCTGCCGGACAAGCCTTGACTGAAAAGGTCTGGTTTACCTAAGGGACCGGCTCCTCCTCCTCCCCATTTTTATACTACTGTGGGGTTAATAGCTATGTCGTGTGGGGTCAGGGAAGACATCTGTGTCTCAGATAATATGCTTACGGTGATTACCACACATAATTGACTGACCTTCCCTCATTCTTTTCCTGCTGCAGGCCATGGCTGATAGGGTGAGATGCTCTAGAGGAGTTTATTTTCCATCACACACCATTGTGCTGCTGAGCAAATATTTTAGCAAGCTTTGAATGAATCACCTTTCCCTGCTTCGGGTTTGACAGTTAAAATATGAAGGCTGTGACCAATCTAATAATATTAGATTTTAAATCAGCTTTGGGAGAAAACATGGGAAAATCCTACTTAAAATCCATTTATAGATACCTAATAAAATCCTGTTTTGAGTGCTGAAGTCAACGCAAATTTCTGAGAATTCTTGTTCATTCTTCTGCCCTCTCTGCAGGCTTTGCTGGCCCACATCACTTGGAACATTTTAAGCTCTTGAGTGGGTTTGTCTCAAAAACTATCTGCTAAGCTCAGAGTAATAAATAAATAAATAAATATTCATGCACTGCAAGATCCAAGCTTCCAAGTAGGAGAAGATGAGGTCTAATTTCAGATCCTGCCTTCAAGAGGGAACATTAGAAATGCTTTCTAATTCATGGGATTAGGTGATAAGAAAATATGAACTGTGCTGGACTATTCTGCATAAACATGTATTTCATTTTATAACTGATAGGAAATTAAAGAGCAAGGAAATATTGTCCCCTTTCTATATTAAAAAAAAGAGCAAAATAAATTTTTCATTTCCAACACACATTTCCAAAATTAATGGTATAAATATAACCAGAGATTTTAATTTTCTTTTTAATGCTGCCAAAGGGAAGCTTCATTTCTAACATTAAGATTTTAACTTTCTAATACTGTTTTACTCTCTCTCTGTTTTATCTATCTAGCAATTAGTCTATCAATCCGTACATAATATACTCCCACAGGAAACAGGCTTCATATATACATCCTTATATATAGATATATCTCTGCCAGGTTAGATTGTGAGTGACTAAAGCTTTGTACCAGGAATATTCATCAGTTCAGGAAACAAGTGGATACGTAGTTGTCTGTGCACACACACACGCACACCTACCTTCTCCCTCCTTTTAAAACCCTTCTGTCACATGGAAAAATAATCTTTACCACGCACCACCAGTGACTATTCACAGCCTGCACTCAGAATTTCAAACTGCAGCACTTGCACTGGGACCTAATGGGCGGAATGATATGATACATTGAACAAATACATCTGTTCTTACTCCTGAGGCTGAGAGCTAGCACTTGTGCAAATAAACGTTCCACTACTACAGCCAAAAAGTGTTTCTGACCCCAGTAGTTCCTCAACTTGAATTTGTCCAACAACATGATCAGCGTTCCTAGCTGCCATGTATAGAAATCCATTTGGAACTGCCATCATCTTTCTAACATTTATTATAATTCATTCTCCCCACCCCCCTCCCCAAAAAAATGTAGCAACTGCTTAATAAGGAAAAATATACATATTCTAAATGTATGGGTGATCTTTAGACAAATCTCAGCATCACTTCATAATTATATACTACAAGTTTTAATTAACTAAAGCTCTGAAAATCATAATGCCTTATTAAAATGCAATTAATCCTTTGATTAAAAAACAAAAAGCACAAGTATTTACAACAAAAACACAAGTAGAATAATTACAAATATCATGTACCCATTTCTTTTATTTGGGTGTCACTTATGATGTCTCACGTTCCCTTCATTAATTCAAATACACACATTATCTCAAATCCACAGCAGACTGAGTGACAGTGGCCACCAAACACACAGCACTATATCCTATTGATTTCTGCAAATCCTGAACAATGCCATTTGCATGCTTGTTTCTGTAATAATAAAGATATGCCATTCAGAATTAAAGCACCGGCCAGACTAGTGGCAACTAATTGTGTTGTGTGTAATGAGTGCAATTTCAATTTGATATAACCCTCAGCTTTTCTTACAGCACTCGCTAAGTACTTTCAAGTCTTTGTGGGGAAATAATTGATTTTTTTGTGCTGTGGGCACAAGAAAATTATTATGATCTTTTGAATAATGCCAAAGAAAGGACCATGAATGATTTAAATTGGTATATGAAGAAGGCTTCACTGTGGATTGCAGTTTGACTGACATCCTACTAATGTAGTATCTAGATTAGCAATTTTTAAGGAGGCAGCTAATATAAAACTGGTAAAACGGAAAACATTGCTAACAGGGATTTTGTATTTGTTATTCAGTGAGAAATAACAATATGGGGATTTAAGGCATGTCAGACAAACACTATACTATTACATAATTGCCCTTGCTCTTTTCTTTTATGGCACATGTATTGAAGGGTATGTTTCAACTGATAAATTACACATTTTAAATATGTAGATACAATGGTAACTGTGTTAGGTTATCACAGCAGCTAAAGTCCATTGGATATGTTGGTCTGTAACCACCACGTACAAAACCTTTTGTTTTGCCTGATTGTGACAGGAAGGTTAGTAAACTTCCAAAAATTACACTCCTGAAGAATTGAGATAATTGCTTTTCCTTTCAAAGGAAGGAAATATTTTTCCTAAACTGCTGCCCATGCCAGAGCACCATCCTGCCATTTTATCCCCTGCACTGTGAGTTTTATTTAAGAATGGAAAGTCAGAAACAGGTCTTGGCCATCCTTAGCAGCACCGCAAGCCAAATTCAACCAAAGAGCCTTCTGTAGGTAACTAATTGTAGATTGTTTCAATCTGAAAACAGTCTCCCCCTCTCTCTTTTTCTTCTTAAATGACAAATACACTTTCTGTGGCATAAATAAGAACATTATCCACATTCCACCTTAAAATGCATACCTTCCAAATCTTATTCTTCAGAGGAGGGAATGTTGTTAATTTAGTTGGTCATAACTAAATAGTTTCTAATCTGGAGCAGGAGTCTGCTGAGAATATTGGACAGTTTAAAGGTTAATCACCATCGCCTGGTTACACAAGTGAGGCAGAACTAATTCCTCCAAAGGCAAATGGCTTGCAGTTTTATCAGCAGTGCAGATTAGAAGTGTTAATATACAGAATAGAATGGATGCTCAAGGGCCAGTTTTCCCTTATCGGCAAACTTTGCAACAGAACTCAGCTACTGCACAACCTCTGCACTTTCTATAATAAGGCCCCTCATTTTGCCTCTCGAGCAGAACTATCAAACAATCCTCCCCAAACCACTGCCACCAAAATCAGGGTATTACAGACCACAGCTAATTGGAAGATCACTATAATGAAGTAAAAGATAAAATACTTTGGCTGCTGGCCTAAAATGTGGATCAGCACAACATAGGAAGCTATCTGGCTATGTCACATTCTGAGAGATTTACATAAACAATAAACTCAAGCCAACTGCCCCCCAAAATACATCTTTGTTTACAGTAAATGCAACCTAAAGCACTGGTTATAAAAAGTGGAGGGATTTACATATTCAGTATCATTATTAACAGAGCAGACTGCTGCCACTGTAGCAGACATATGCAACTTGATGTGCCTATTTTAACTGCATGCTTTGCAAGAGGAAAAAAAAAAGGTAGGATGTGTAAGTACACATGTTGTAAAATATTTACATATTTATGCTGTTTGGTGTACACTAGAATATATTTACTGCTGCAGCACATCACAGCACACGAGCTCTTACTTGACTTTTCCAAGGCTGCTCTATTCTGCAGGTGTTTTCCATTAGAAAAAAAGAAAGGAAAGGGGAAGATCCATCAGCGTCACATGCTATTTCCCAAATAAAACATGCTGACAGAAAATCCAGCCTAAAAAGACAAGAGAAAGAAAAGGTACTTTGTGTAAATGCATCAAGGAGAAAAACGGGCAATTCTGCTCAACAAATAAGAAGAATAGTCGGTTCAGAGAGAAGTCATGTAAAATATCACAGTAATCATCTTTGTGTAAGAAACCTGGGGATAATGAGCCTACATTTTACAAACACTGGGCCTGAGCCTGCTCCTGCTGAATGAGAGGGGACTTGTGCCACCAACAGCAGTGGACTCCAAATAGGCTCCATAGATTCTCTTAGACCTGTGGTAAATTTATCCATCCCATCCTCTCTGCATGCCTCTCAAGTCACCAACACATTAAACCTTTGCTCCACCCCACCTTAGTTTAATTGAGGAAAATAATTCATTTCAGGACACCAAGTACCTAAGTCCCATTCATATCCATGTTCAGAGAATGTCTGCAACTGGGATATTTTCCTAAATTAAAGGCCTGGAAGTTTTAATGTGAGACATAGAGGTCTTTAACCAACCATGGAAAATATAATTCCTTCTGAGACAGAAGATTTTAAACACCACGAGCCCCCAGAGAATACATGTGCTTTGTTGGGGAAGCAGAAAAAGGGACACAGAAAAGATGAAGAAAATAGACCTCTCAGTCTTAAATATTACTTGTTACAACAAACTATACACAAGTTTGCTAGTTATCAACAGAAAAAATAATTTCTTATACACATGTTTTTTATTTTTCTTCAGGAATAATCTAGTTACATACAAGAAAGCTTAACACCAAGTATGCTGATACAGATAGAATTGGTTTTTGTGAATGATTCATGATTGTCCAGAAAGTGTCTCTCACTTATTACTCCCAAATGTAAAAATACATATATCTAGACTCACATTCAGTCATAGAATCATAGAATAGTTTGGGTTGGAAGGGACCTTAAAGATCATCAAGTTCCAGCCCCTCTGCCATAGGCAGGGACACCTCCCACTAGATCAGGCTGCCCAGTGCCTTGTCCAGCCTAGTCTTGAACACCTCCAGAGAGGGGGCATCCACAACCTCTCTGGGCAACCTGTTCCAGTGCTTCACCACCCTCACTGGGAAGAATTTCTTTCTTATGTCAAGTCTAAATCTACCCCCTTCCAAATTGCATCCATTGTTTCTAGTCCTCCCATCCTGTTTCTAGTCCTCCCATCATCGACTGTCCACCAGCATGAAGATACTCCTAAATCCTCACAGTTCAAAACATAGAAATATCCTGTTGTCATTATACTCTATTTGCATCTCCCCCCTCCTCCCAAAGCTTGGGTAAATTTCAGCTTTACAGTGTCACCTGAGAGTCTACAGCTCTACAGAGACTGGAAGAGGCATAGCTCCACCAGCCAAGGAACCATCTATCAGAGTCAAGGTTGACAGATTCCTGACCCCTCAGGGCACATCAACTAATCTACGGTGACACAGAATCACACAAAAAAAAGAGATGTGGATTCTACAGCAAGGATCATAACAATTTTAGGAGAAAAATCACACTGAAAATTCTTTTCAAGTAGGCTGTTGAAGTTTGGCTCTGGTCTCATGGTGTAACTGGATGTAGGTGCATTGCAGAGAACTAATCATGAGATGAAATTGAATACAGCTTCATCATCAAGTAGATTAGATAAAAACATTCCCAGCTACTGCCGTGGGCATAGGCAGAAACCATTAAGGACTCTAAAGGACCTGAAGATTGAGAATGATGATAACAAAAGCTTGAAAAATATCATTAAAACTGAACACTCAAGACTAGCATGGACAATCCCCTTCCCTCCTGTGGGTCTCATCACATCAGAAGATTTTACTAGTCACTGAAGGATTCCAGCATCCTATTAATGGTTGGTTTAAAAATTTCTCCATCATGTTTGACTCTCTGGTCAGGTAACAAAGAACTTTACCATCACTGCCAAAAACGATGCTACTGCCCCCAGAAATTCAGATTATACACCTTACCCTGACTGAAACAACCTTATTAAAGCTTCTCCTTGGAAAAACAGCCAGCTGTGTGATCAGATGATCAAGGAGCAATCTGATGATCAAATGAGACATCCTCTGAGTGGCACAAAAATCTACTAATAGGTGAAGAATATCTCCCACCCTACAAAATCCACACATATAGTCATAGAGTAAAACTCCATAACATGAAGTCCATGTGATGGAAGGACTAGGAGTAATGGATGTAAGCTGGAAGAGGGTAGATTTAGACTAGATATAAAAAAGAAATTATTTACGGTGAGAGTGATGAGACACTGGAACAGGTTACCCAGAGAGGTTGTGGATGTCCCCTCTCTTGAAGTGTTTAAGGCCAGGCTGGACAAGGCACTGAGCAGCCTGATCTAGAGGGAGGTGTCCCTGTCCATGGCAGAGAGGTTGGAACTAGGTGATCTTTAAGGTCCCTTCCAACCCAAACTGTTCTATGATTCTCTTAGAGAAAATGTGTAGATGTTTGAGAACCACAGAGTACTCAAATATAATGAAAGCAGGCAGTTTGGTTTCTCTTGGAGTGTTTCAAACAAGTCTTCCTTTTCCTGTCTTTCCAATGCAAGGAACAAAATTAAAGGCAACTTGGAATAAAAGCTCAGGCTACAGTGGAAGATATCTGCTTTCCTCATCCTCCACTCTATTCTTTCTATGTTTGTGGACAACATTGCCTCATTTGAGGATAAAGTTGCAGTTCATCAAGCACTAACACAGCTCTGAAGGGAATAATCATGTCCTGGCAGGAGGTTGTCCAAAATGACCCATTAGAGTTTTTCTGTCTTCAACATTTCCAACTACAGGATTCTTGGATGCCAATGATTTGAACCTAGTGATTCAGAACAGCAGGAGATACGCCTGGTTACAGTAGGAACAGAAAAGAAAAGATTCCCTCTCTCTGGCTATGTAGGTCCTTACACAAGCCCTGTCATCAGAATATTCAAGTGCCTTTATTGTTGGCAAGCACTTGCAGTCAGGAAGATTTCTTGTTTATATGGTTGCAATTGGCTCATTTTCATCTTTGTCAAATACATGAAAATGTAAATTAAGTGGCACAATCCCACCGTGTTAACCTATAACATTACAAACAACAGATAAATTTCATGGAAAAAACAAAAGGGGAAAAGAACTGTTCAAAAAATTTGGGAAGACAAATGCAAGATTCTTTTGTAGCTCTGTCTGAGAGCAATCTAACTGGAATTTGCTACTGAACAGGTATATCATTTCATGTCTGTCTGCAAGGTTGAAAAATGTCCACAGGTTTCTGTCAGTTATTCTCCTCTTATTCAGAACTACATCATTCAAAGGTAATCACATATTTCTTTGCCTCTAGCACCCTGACTGAACAGTTTGAGTATCTCCTCATTCAGCCCACGGGCTATTCTTTTATCAACAGTTTATTAGTGTCCTACCCTGACAAAACCCACTCTCTTTTTGGTCTCAGGTGACAATGCCTGCACAGATATTTTAAAGGAAACATGTCAGTATTTCGAACATATCCTCACTTCTTCTAATCACATAGCTGTAAATCACCAGGTCTGCTCTAAAGCTATTAACAAAGCTACAGAGGAGGTGTTATCCTGAAGTCTTCAACTACATTAATCACTTTTTGCCACAAAATCCAGGTGCCCAACTCTCATTCAGCAATGGTTAGTAGGGGCTGTAAGTTCACATAGCCTCAAGTGAAAGCTGGTCAAAAACCACCCAACAGAAATGTATAAGGAGGTTTTAAATACTTTGGAATTACAATGATTTCAGGAAATTCCTCATCTGCAGTAGCTGAGAGCCAGGGAATACTTAGGAGGAGGCATCAGGTATGTGAAGCCCGTTCTCTGCTCTTGCCTACCCACTTACGGCTATTGTTGGAGCCAGGATATTGGGCTGCACTGACCTTTGTTCTCAACCAGTATGCCTCTTATGCTCTTATTATGTTCTTATGTTAAGCAGGAAAAGAATTTAGCCTCTGGATAACACCCAGTCGTGCTTGAATTCAGCAGCAAAATTCCTCTTTTGATTTGTTTCAGATTTGGAAAATTAATTACAGAAAAAGAAAAAATATAGTGTGAACACCACTATATGAAGGCCTGTATATATATTATCCACGAGAATAGGGATTTTTTTCATAGAATGGTTTGGGATGGAAGGAACCTGAAAGACCACCTAGTTCCAAGCCCCCTGCCATGGGCAAGGACACCACCCACTAGACCAGGTTGCTCAATGCCTCACCCAGCCTGTCCTTAAACACCTCCAGAGAGGGGACATCCACAGCCTCTCTGGGCAACCTCTTCCAGTGTCTCATCATCCTCAAGGTAAAGAACTTCTTTCTTGCATCCAGCCTAAATCTCCCCTCTTCCAATTTGTATACCTTACTCCTAGTCCTGCCATCCTGGCCCCTATTAAAACGTCCTACCCCAGCCTTTCTGTAGCCCCCTTCAGGTATTGAGAAGTTCCTATGAGGTCCCTCCTGAGCCTTCTCTTCTCCAGGCTGAACAACCCCAGGCTGAAAAACATGTGAGCCAACCTATGCTACAGACACCATTTTGAAGGCATTTCAAACAGGTCTGTGCACCATGCCCTCAAAAAAGGATTCAACAAGAAGGATTCCTGAGTCTGGCGTACTGAGGAATTTTAGGCAGAAGAGTTCATGGCCTTGTAACCTTCACCAGAATATACATGGTTTCTAAGGTCTTCAGATATAGACTCTGGGCTCATCCAGACATGGGCAATTTTGCTTACACCAGTCTTAGTGGTTTATAACATTTCTCTGAACTATATCATTTTATGATGACATGACTTTAAGGCTACCTGTCCAGATGGAGCTTCAGCCCATCCTTTGGAGAAGATCAACATAATAAAGAAATACTTTGAATCTCACAGTGATTACCAAGCTTGATTTTCTCACTACCTACACCAAATTCTGCTGCACAGATTCTACGTGGAAATACAAGAATATGCATATCTCTGCAAGTCAAGATGAACAGCAAAAAAAAAGAAAAAAAAAAAGTGGGAAATGCTGAAAACTATAATAACTTGCATCAAGAGAGCAGAAAGCCTTAGGTTTGAAAAAGATAAAGGAAAATGGTGACAGAACTATACAGAAGACTGGGATTTTTGGTTCATAAGTTTCCAATCACATGTTAAAATGGACATGCAGACACGGTCTTTTCCCAGAAACTCATTGGGAATTGTATTTCCTCCACACATCACAGTTTGAAGCTGGAAAGCAATCATGCACAGTTGCTTATTTAGGTGGAACTGTACAAGCTGAAGTGAAATCAGACAAAACAATATGTAATAGCAGCAAAACAGAGGAGTCTTAATTCTAAGTGGTTCTGAGCTTGGCATAGGAATAAGGAAATTAGAACAAGATTAATATTAATATTTAGATTGCTTGTGCATCAAGGGGTAAAACATCTCTGAAAAGCTACCTCTGCTGTGCATATCAACCTTTTATTCTTTGATGCTTTAAGTTACACAAACAGTAGTCAGATAAATATACATGTGGAGCTCAAAAAGCTACAGTATTTCAAAATGTCACATCTAGTGAGGGATTCTTTTGATTTTTTCTTTTTTACTGGCACTGTTCTTGTGCACAATTTTTTATGCCTCATTTGCTATAAAAATATTGGTCAATGAACAATGAATAAGTAGACATTTTTCATTGTATAGCCAAGAGTGAACTGTCTTTCTAGGTTTGTTTTCATTTCCCACGTATCTTAACTTTCAGAGTGCCTGCTTACATCAATACAGTCAATTTATTTACTGAATTGCATTTGCATAATTATTTATTCATACTTTAATCATTAGAGAGACAGAAATCCACTATTGTAAATTTGAGAGGAAAGTTTCACAGGAACTTCAAACGTGAGTGAATCTGCTGTGCTCTGTTTCAAGACTTGCCTGACTTCAAGCACATCAGTAAGACTTCTCCTCTGCTCACACTTACCTAGAGCACCTTCTGAACAGGAGATAGAAATGCATGAGGTGGTGATGAAGACTGTTTTCACTTCTGAAAGTCTGCTTTGTCTGATACTTCTTCTATGAGAGGCTTAAAAAAAATAAGTTTATATGAACAAATTTGACTGATTTATGGAGACCCCACAGACAAAGCACACAACAAATGTTGTACAATCCAGAACAGCTATTTTGTATGTTTTTGGAAAGAAATACAACACTAAATAAAACCCAATAGCTGGCTAGTTAATTCTGGTTAAGGTCATGCCATTTAACAACCCTCTGAAGAGAATTATCAGCATTGACTGGCACTGAAAACTAGCAAAAATAATCAGAATGGGAATAATCTTTTTATATGACAGAGAAGACAGAGTAATACCAAATGCTGGCTGCTGTTATTGACCAAGTCAGCAGGTAAAGACTACCAGTGGGATAAATATCTGGAAGGAGGAGGTGGCATTTACAGCCATGAAGAACAGAAATGCAATAGTAATCTATTTCTTGGAAAAATACAATGAAAATGAGCTGGCCCATTTACCAGGCATTCCTGGTGAATGCCACTGAGGTAATATTCAGAGCAATTGCTCGTTTTCTTTGTGAGAAATCTCATAGGCATTGTAAAAGTACCCACCTCATGTTTGATATCTAATACATAACAGAAAATTTTGTTGTTTGCTTGAAGGAGTAGAATGCCTTACCTGGCATCCACAGGAGGATTGCACATGCATTGCAGCTCACTGGTTGAGGAAGAGTTAGATGTTATTGGAGGGAGCCAGAAGTATGCTCTTTGTCAATACAGATGAACCTCTGGTTATTTGTGCTGGCAGCCTGGCTGTGTGGTTAGGTTTTAAGTTAGTGGAAAACACACAAAGCAAAGACAAGCTGAACAATGTTTTTTCAATATTTGCTGGTCTTAAAATATGAGTTGTCTTGTGGTGCAAGATCTTCTCTCAGACACGAGCTTCATTACCATTGTGTATGTCTTCACCATCTCTAATTCACAATAATCTACTCAGTCAGCAGTGTGACAGGTTTGCCAAACAGTTTGTTTCACTGGGGTCTCTGCTGGTCACCAACCAGCCTACTGATGGCATTTAAGGATGTTGACTTAAAGCTGTGCTGGCAATTTATCAGTCGGGGAGGGAGTGGAGTGGGAGGTACCTTTCCCCCCCCCCATTAACAGCACTCAGGATAGGGCATACTCAGTAACGTGTGAGAGGGTAACTCGGTGCTGCCTCTCATCAACCCAGGGACTGCTTCTGTCCTAAGAGCCCTAAATGGCATTCTGCTAGTGAAGAGGTAGCCTTTCTCCTGCTTAAACGGAGCGGTGGTAATCAGTGAGGGTGCTTAACCTGAAGGAGGACATGAGATCAGGAACACGGACTCAGAAATTCTTTCCCTCTTGATGCAGATGCCCAGAAGGCATAAAAGCTGCAAAGACAGCATGCGGAGGTTTTAGAGGTTACATGTTATGAAGGGTTTCTGAAGCACCAACAAGAGCAATTCCCAAACTTTTTAATATTTGAGGTACTAAAAAGAAAAAAAGGTAAATTTTTCTTTCAATCCCTTAAAGTGTTTAAAAAAAATCTTTAACTTTTCATTTTTACATCATGCTGCAGTACCTAAGAAAATGCTCAAAAAGAAAAAAGTTTGGATGGAGGAAAGTGAAAAGACTGTATTCATCAAAACAAGATGTTGTGACAATGCCAGAACATTTTAACCAAAAATTTTCTCCCAAATCTTATTTCAAGGAAATGTCATGATTTATAAAGGATTTTGATTTTCACTAATTGACTTTGCCTTAGCAATAATGCAATGTCAAGAATGGACAGAATGATCCATATCTATCAAGTAAAATGTTGGTTTATTTTAACCTATTACATTATGAGAAGTGCAGCTCATCTCCAGACAAAAAAAGTGTTATACAGAAATATTCAGTGGAAGAAAGTGTGCTATAAAAAGTGAGAGGAGAGAACTGGAAAATGTAGGACCTTGTGATGAAACAGATGGAATGAAAACATTTTGGCAAATTTCAGTGATGGGCTATGTATTTTGTTATATAACTGTTTAGGTTTCTTTAGTGTGAAAAGCTAAATAGTCTGGCTAATATCTTCAAGTACACATTGAAATTAACATATAAGCATCTAAAAGCATCACACTGAGATTTTTTTACCCAAAAGCTAATGTGAAAAAAAAGCATATTAAAGTTGGCACTGTCAAAATATGGAAGGTCCATCATCCTTGCTGTCCCCTTCCAGAGATTCACATTTCATTCCTTGCCATTTTGTTTCTTCTGCACTCTGTGAGTACATTGGAGGGGATGGTGAGACCAGTTTTCCCCCCAGCAGATCTGATACCTACAAGTAATCCAGCAAATTAAAGAGACATTATGGGAGGACAAGTTAATGGGAAGAACACAAAAATACTACCTGGAACTGCACATGATCTGCATGTAAGTGTTGTTTCTGCATGGGAGTAGGAGGCTGTGGTCACTTCTTCAACACAAGGAAGAGTTCTTGAAAACCTGGAAATAGAAGTGAATTTAAAATGTAAAAGGCAGTAATAAAACAGAGATTTGTGTATATATATAACATTCAAACCAATAATCAAGTGAAAGAATATAGGGAAAAGCATAAGGAGGGGTGAGAAGTAGAAAAATTAGAGGGAAGCAAAGAAACCCAGCAAGTATTTTGGCATCTCTGTGCTCTGAGTAGCTTGGCATAATTAAAAGATATTAAAGGCCTTTATATTTTTATCCCAGCAGTGCAGAATTGAAAACAATGAACAGCTTTTTCTCAGAATCAAACTACCTTTCCCACTCTCCTCCTTATTCCCACCTCTGAAATTCTGCTTGAGTTCAACTTTACCTTGACCTTGCTTCTGCTGAAATCCTTGTTCGCGTCTTAATCGCTTTGCATCTTGAATTGTGCAATTCCTTCTTCTATGGTCTAAATCCCAACTCTCTCTAAATGTCAAGAGGTCCAGAATGGTGCAGTCAGATTATTTTCTTGCTCCATGCATGGATAAACAATATGATAGAAGATGTGTTTATGTAGTAAAATTGAGAAGCTGCGATAGGAGAAGGGTGAGGTGATTGTATATAGAACAGCAATGGCAATAAACAGATATAGAGCAGCTAAAAATTGGCTAATATTCTCAGGCACTACTGTGACAGCTGAACACCCACACATCACAATAAAATATTTGTTTGCTGGAATATAAATAGCACCAAGATCAAGAAACCTGGAAACCCCAGGCTTTTCTATTGTTGCAGACAACAGACATCTACGGAGTGCCTTTGCCTCCAAAACAATAACACATACTCAGTATCAAAACAGAATCCTAGATCTTCAAAAACTCAATGGGAATGCCATGCAGGAAAAGGTTACAGCTCCTGCAGTCAAGGAGACAGCCAGCTCTTCAGGCAAAAGCTACCAAGCTCCAATTTTCTTAACTGTGAAGCATCTGTGTAAAGAAATTATTCACCAGCAGAAGCTAGAGCAGGGGTGCCCTGTGTTAGATCATCTTGTCTCACACTGATGCAGGATTCTAAAAATCAACTGTTTCAGGGAGATTTGTTACTTAAGACTTCTCTCTTCTCTGGGAATTGGGATGTTCTCCACTAAAACAAAGAAATTGGGTGTGCGGAGGTTAAGAAAGTCTAGATGCCTGTTGCCTTTGCTTGAAATTAAGAAGAGAGTGTGGATAGTTCTTTTCTCTGGAAATCAGAGAAAACAGCTGCCTTATATTGCCCAAAAATCTGTAGTAGAATAGGATTTTATCCCATATTTATCAAAATTATTATGAGACACCACGTATTCATGACCCCACCTTCCTTTTCTTAAATCACCCTGGCTCTTACAAGGCCTCTGGCAATGTCATCTAACACTGTCAACCAAAGAAATGTATCCTGACTGCATTAAATAACTTCCCTAAAATGATGATTTAGCTAATGAATGCAAAAGATCACTTCAGCTGCCTTGTTTTTACATACTCCAGAATAACGTTAAGCTTTGTAAGAAAACATTTTCCTCACCTGAATGGCAATTAGAATACTTAAAAGTAATTAATAAATCACTGCTTGAAACAACAAGGCATCTCAAGAATGCTTGCAAAGCAGTAAACCATAACAGCATCAGCTGGATGATTAAAGCATTTCATTTCAGGAGCTTTGATAATTTTAAATGGCTTTCCAAAATTTTAGGCTCAAATTGGTAAATTAAAAAAATCATTCTAAATCAAGAGCAGGAAATTCCTGAGGAGCAGTTATAAGAGTTTGTTTCAGGTTCAAAAATTACTGAAACCAACCTCTTTATGAAAAAAACAAAACAAAACAAAACCACCTGTTTCTACCCCTGCTTTTCAGTTTGTTTAAAAACCCCAGCACTCAACCAGCTCTAGCTATTTCTGCAAAACCCTTTAGCAAATTGATTTCTGCCCACCTGTAGCTTCTCTGTATGACACCATGTGAAAGCCCAAAACTGGGTAGTGACCTTGCTGCTGAAGATGAAGCTGAACGCCCTAGAGCTTGTTTCATCCTGGTTCCATGCCCATCTAAGCCAATTTTCAATTATTTCAGGTGCAAGTTTGAATATGTCCAGCAGCCCTCCCACTTTGTTTCCTCTCCTCATTACCATATGAAGACTTGCATCAGATGCCCACAGGCATTTTGCAAATGTAAGGATTTTTCAATTACCCATCCTCCTGACAGGAATTGTGTTGTCTTTGTACAGAGGCTTTAGATTGGTGAACGGGGCTTGTGCATCATTGTTGGATAATTGTAATGACTGTCCCCTCTCTTGCAGAGTTGCATCCACTTGTGCCCTCTCCAGTCAGCTCTGCTTTCCTTCCAGAAATATTTCCTCCCACAATATGTGGTGTCCAGCTGTGGGCAGGTATTTTTTTTTTAAACATCATTTAGGATGCATTCCATCAGCACTGCTCCCACAAGTAAAAATGGAAAACCTAACGATGGAGCCAACAGTATCTGAGGGATTAATATGATTTCTCATTAATGAGAACTCAGTAACCTTTGGTATGGGATATATTTAGCTTGTTTGTTCCTT
>VZTY01010378.1:27673-62484 GCA_013400935.1 Turnix velox | reverse complement strand
TTTTTTTTTTTTTGTGAAGTATATTCTACAACATGCTGTGATTTCTGGCCTGTTGATTAATAGGTCTTTCCACCACAAGCAATCTTAATCTTTCTTAATTGCCTTAATGGCTGCATGGCCTCTCTTTTATACTCTCTGCCCACTACGTTGTTGTTGCAAATGCTTTTGTATCTTAACTTCATGACTATACTAAGGACTTAAAGGAGGCTGACTGTGAAGTCTATTGTTGCTCTTGTTCTTTCCATTCTTTAAATTCCTGTTTCAGGCTCCTAATTTAGGCAGGTAATTTTTGGATGTGATTGTGTAAGTGCGCATAAATTAAAAAAAACAATTGTCCAAAAGTCATCAATAAAGGAGTCAATTTTTGAGAAATCAGAACCATAGTTCTTCTTTGAGTTCTTAGGGATCAGCAGTGCAGACAAACGGATTTATGTAGCTCTCTTTTCAAATCAGAAACACTAAAGTCTGTAGCTAGTATTCAGATATGGATGTGAGAATTTACCTCTCATGGAGTTTGTAGAAGACTCAGGTAAGTTTGGCCTGGAAGTTCTTGCTGTGATACACAGAACAAAAAAAGGGGGAGTCCACAAATAGATCTCTGGTTTGGGATATTTCCCAAGGCTTTATTTTGAGATGAAACAGAAGATGAGACAAGGAGTAATTTTTTTTACAGTATGTGTCACTTCAATTGCAGGATGTCTAGGTCAGAAATGTTTGTTGATCATTGTGGTGTTAAAAGGAAAGCCAAAAGTTGATGATGAACTCAGATTTGCCCAATCAGCTTATTGACTTCATTTTCAACCTACTCTTTCTCCAGACAGAGGTGGAATGCCAGCAGAAATACATTGATGCCATGTATCATCACTGGAATAAATAGATCATCACACAAATTTGTGTTCAGACAAAGAGAACTGTAATGAGAGGTGTCACCAACAGCCAAATCAGCCCTCCCAGGCCCAAAAAGATTTGCCCATAAACTCTACCTGAGGGACAGCCTTTGGGGAATTCTTCCAGGCAAGAAGGAAATAGTTCAGGAAGGATCCCATCTAATGGAAATGGCAGTGGCTGAGTCTGAAGTTATTTATTTGTCCAACACCAAGTTATTCCTAGCTGCTTCCAAATCTAGATCTAGTCTAGAGCCAACTGTGCAAAATCAAAGGCAAAACTGTGAAGGCAGCAACATCTCTGGAAATAATTTCACTCCTCTCAGAAGGGAGAAGGTAATGCACAGTAATTGCCATACCCACAAACAGCAAATCTTTAAAACTGTCAGGAGTCCAGAAATGTGTCACTTAGACCACTGTAATTATGGGAGAAAAGGTGACATTCGGGACTGGAAAAAAGAAACGTGCTTGTGGTAGAGTCTTTTTATAGGAAAATGTCACCTGTTTAAAAGCCGTTCAGAATTTTGGCAAGTTAGAAATAATCATGGCTGACATTACTTGGCAAAGAGCAGACGGAAAGATCAAAACTGGATAACAGATAAAAGCAATCTGGCCCATGGTTCCATCTTTCAATTTACAATGGCAGCAGCAATGTCAAACACTCCAAAGGCTGACAACTGCAGTGGTATGAGCAGGTATGAAAGCAAAGGGAAAGTGCCCGGCGTCAAAACAAAATCACACTGGCAATTTGAAGAAAGCAATGTGTTTCACCCCATTAGAAATACATATGCAGGAGCATTAATAGTATACTGTTTGCTTAGGTTTTGGTGGAATATTAAACATAAGCAGAAGAGATTTCCTGAGATTTACTGAGATATATGGCTACCTCTGCACTGTTTATCTTTTCCTTCATGTATGTATCACATCATGGAAGTGAACATCTATCCCACAAAAATGATTTCAAGCATCACAGAGCATACCTAACACAGAGGCCAAATTCAGGTTGGAAGTTTAACTAAAAATCATAGAATCATAGAATGGTTTGTGTTGAAAGGCACCTTAAAAACCATCTAGTTCCAACCCCCTGCCTTAGGCAGGGTCACCTCCTGCTAGACTAAGTTTCTCGGTGCCTTGTCCAGCCTGGCCTCCAGAGAGGGGGCAAATCCTAATTTCATATTTCTATCTAAATAACGGTTCTAAAATAGAATTTACTGTAGACTTTTCCCCAGGATGACTTTTCTTGTTGATCTTGGTGAGCAGGTTCAAGGGAAATATCCTTAAAAGAGTTTTGATACAGACAACAAGGGGCAACAGGTGCGAGCTAGAACTCAGGAGGTTCCACAGAAATATAAGAAAAAACTTTTTCATGATGAGGGTGACAGAACACTGGAACAGACTGCCCAGAGAGGATGTGGAGTATTCTTCTTTAGAGATATTCACAATCCACCTGGACACCTTCCTGTGTGACCTGATCTGGATGCTCCTGCTCTGGCAGGATGATTTGACTAGATGATCTCTTGAGGTCCTTTCCAATCCCTGACTTTCTGTGATTTTGTGATTCTGTCTATTAATTTCATTTTTCATTGCCAACAGGGTCAAACTCTGAACATTTAGCACTGACCCTGAAGCAAAAGATTTGGAGATCTAGTAACCAAGAGCAGGAGAAGACAATTCTCCCAGTGATGAAGACTGACAGTCAGAAGGAAGCCAATGGGACAAGGTATTTTAAGGAAGTACATCTTCAAGGAGAACCATAACTGCAGCAAAAATTGGACACTGATAGTAAAGTCCCGACCTTATTGAAGTCAATCAACATTTTCCATAGATTTTATTGTGCCTTAGGTATTGCTGGAATGTCAGAGAATTGAAATTTCATGTAGCAATAGCATCTCCTTGATTCTCTATCTGCCTGCTTCCTAAGCAAAAGGTAACAGTTTTGTTTTTTTTTTTTAAATGAGTTTTCCAGAAACCATGGCTGTGGTTACATCAAACAGCAATCTACCAAGTTAATAAACTATGAGGTTTTCTTGGGAAGGAAAGGGCTCCTTGACAATAGAAGGAATACCTCCAAACACCATCACAAACATCACTTTTCATCAGTGTCACTAGAGACCATCTTTTCTGAACTCTTGTTCCTCTCACAGGCACAGGCTCATGTATAAAGAAGTAAAGGGAGACAGAAAAATCACAGTGAGGTCACCATGAGAACCTATGGCCTTCAGAGATGATAGGAAGTCAATTGTAAACTCTGCAACTGAAAATCATGAGTATTATTATTGCATTAATAATTGAAGCTCAGAACTTCACCTCCACAACCTCAAAATCATACTATGGCATTTGTGCCCCTTCTTCTTGGTCTGCAGGGTACATGGGTGCACACATGGCTTTTACTGCAAGTCATCCGTTTGATTTCTGTGAAGCTATTTATGTATTTACAGTCAGACACACTCTTCAAAACATTCTAAACTTATCCCTAAGTTGTTTTTCTTTCTCCTTCTTCCAACTGACATCATGGACACTTCTTTACTCTTTCCTCTGTCTCCCTTTTACCATATGTCCTTTAAATTCATCATTCTTGTCCCTAGTGCTCTAAAATTTCTGCACACTCACCAGTATTTCTCATCCCATTTTTTTCTTCAGTCTGAATCCCCTCTCTTGTCTAATGTCATAAGGTTCCCTTGATTTGTTTCTTCTACTCTGGACCTTAGGAGGCATCTGGGTTTTTCTCTCTTAAGAGACACAGGGTTTTTTTTTCATACTTGGAAACAGTATCCTTGGCCTCTGCCTTCACTTGAGTAGCCTTTGAGTCCCATTTGACTGTTATTATTCATGAAGAGTCTCCAGTTCTCCATGAAAAGGCAAGAAAAAGAAGGAACAACATGAATCAGGAGAGTACCAGAAGAGCCGAGACTCTTCAGGAAATTAAATGATATTAACTCTATACTTAAAATCAATTAGTGTACTCAAATCATCAGCATTTTTCAGGGTCTGTTTAGAATTACAGTTTGATAACATAGTCCACGAGATAGCAAACAGCAGCCCACTTGATGAATAACAGCATCCATGCTCTGTACTGCCTGACTCCAACAACTGGAGTCCTGAGTCTCCTCAGAATGGACCCCAAAACCACAGAAGCAAAATACATGCTGTGAAGTTCAACAAAAATAGGAGAAACATGAGAGAGCAGAGCTGTTTCAAGACAGAATTTTTTTATTTCTGTCTACATGAAGT
This sequence comes from Turnix velox, assembly GCA_013400935.1. Taxonomy (NCBI): domain Eukaryota; kingdom Metazoa; phylum Chordata; class Aves; order Charadriiformes; family Turnicidae; genus Turnix; species Turnix velox. Next base: position 58,369 of record VZTY01010378.1, on the reverse strand, counting down.
CTCTTTGTTTAAGGATTTGTCTGCCCTGAACACTGTGGTGCTGTGGAGCAATGTACCAGCTCCCAGGAGACTGAAGTCACAAGTGGACAAGATTGTTGTACTTCTCAGTTAGATTCTGTGTTGTACCTGAGCTGCTGTGTTTAAAATTTGTAGCCCTTTAGAGCAGACATGCACCATGGACTTCTGATCTAGTAGAGGGGATAGTAGTTGGGGACAATGACAGCAAATGAAATAACTTTTGCCATTTTTGACAGTTTATGCATTGTGTGGAAAAAGATTATTACAATAATTTTAAAGCAAAATAAATGGATCAACTTTTGTGATCAATTAGGTATATGATCTGCCAGGCTATTTAAATCTTTGTCTCCTGCACCTTCTATAACAGAAGTTCTTAGAAGGGATCACAGCCTGTTGAGACACCTACATGTGCTTATCCAAGAGCCCCAGAAGGACTTTGCAGGAGGACTTCCCACATGGCCAATGTATTCCTGCGTACAGTCATTCAGCTGATGCCTGCAATTCAAGACAGAATTTTTTTATATTTCATAATCAAGGTTGGAAGGGACCTTTCAGATCATCAAGTCCAACCATCAGCCCAACTCTGTCAAGCCTCATACCTGGATGGGGACTTGAACCCCTGACCCTCAGATTAGGAGTGTGATGCTTTTTATGCCCAAGAATTTCTGATTTTCTATAAAAAAAAGTCATATCATTAACTTTGCAGGAAAAATTAATTGCATTGGAGTCACAACTATGTTTTCTGACTGCATAGGCTGCACAGTGTGGTGCTTGAAGTAGACTAATTTCTCTTGTCCAAAAAAGTATGGCTGCTTCATGACAGCCCTTCTACCACAAGCAAGATTCTTTATAAATCAGACTAATGCTTTAAAAAAATAAATCACAACCATAAAAAAAGCCCTGAGTATTTTACTTCCAGCAGGACAGAGTAAAATGTTATGTGAAAACCATGTACTGAATCTATCCATCTATTTTCCCCGCAAAACATTTGCTAATCATGCTGTTAAGGGGGATGAACATATCTTAGAATATTAAAATTTGTTTTGGCAATGACAAATTTTAATATTAAAACACATATAATAACTCTTAGATTAAGCTTTTCTGATATACTTAATACTCTCGCTAAATAACTAATCCACAGAGAACAGGAGGTGGATTCACAGCTGAGTAAGATTACAATTTTAGGACATACTGTAGAGGACACAGGGAAATGCAATCTCATAGATTTCTTAATAATATTCACCACTGGTTAGTCAAAACCACCTGGCATATTAACCAGATAAAAACATCCTGCACGCACACTGAAATCTTCTCTTAAGTCCTACATGTGCTTAGAGCACTACTGCAACTGTGTAGTTTTATCCTTCAGAGAATAACGAAAGTAAAAACTGTTGTCTGAACTCTGTGTTTCACTCCATGGCTTGTTTAGGAGAACACATTTAGTGTTTAGATTTTATTCATAATCCCAGGGGAAAAACTACTTTCCAGGGAAATGGTGGTCAGTCATCGACTAAGTGGTTCATAGTAATCATTGATAGCAAGTGAAAAGTCAGTGCATAACTCTCAAAGCAAAATATTTGGCAAATGTTCCTAAAAGTTTTCTACTATTTTGATGGTGGCACTATGACAAAGCAGGTAAAATGGAAGTGGCACTACAGAAAGTAAATCTATATGTAAAGTGCTTTTAAATTTTTTGATGGATCTGGTATGTTTTTATGCAAACTGGGAAAAAATATTGATCAATCCATCTGGCATTTCGTACAAGTAAAGCAACATGAATTTATCAAAGCATTCAAACTGATAGATATGCATATGCACGCCTATAGGAACTGTATTTATACACACACTGTTATGCTTGACAATACCTACACTTACATATTATTTGCATTCCTATTTCAGTGCCATCCATACAAACACATTAGACAGAGAAACACACACATGCAAACTATTTCAGGGAACAAACTTCCCTCCAAAGCAATCCAGCTGAGAGATGTTATTTTTTCAGACATAACACTATAATGCCCCTACCCTGTTTACATGCAAACACAGATGGAGAAACACAGCTGAAGTGTTATTTTTCTTCACTTTCTTTTACCCACTTCAATTAAATAATTCAATTAAATATCTGGGTTTTAGTCTGTGTTCCACTTAATAAATACTGGAAGTTCTTGTCTCTCCTTAGCCACATCTACATGCAAGACAAGAAAGTTAATTTGATTCATCCTTAATGATTTATAGGAAGACAATTTCATGAACTGTTCAGTTATATTTCACGAGTACTTTTCAACAGCGCATGGAAAAAACATCAAACCAGAGGACTGAATATTTATATTTTTAGATTTTTAATGTTTTTTTTAAAAAATAAATTGTTTTCCACAAGCTTAATTAAAAATTATTGTCTTAGCTGAAAATGGTTGAAGTTATTTTGGTAATAACTCTTTAAAGAAAAACATGCAGAGATTAGAAAAAAGAAATAAAATAATCAAAACCATTTTACTTCATTAAAACGCACCCTTCTAATGACTGTTCTCACTAGGATCAAAATGTAAAATGAGACCTAAGAACCCTTGAGAAGCTGCCTGCAACTTTCTTTGTAATTCTCAAATGGTTCAAATGATGAAATGTTATGTTAGCTGCAACAGGAGATATATTCCAGCCACACAACGTTTTTCTCTCTTGTGCCAGCAAGCAGAATTCATTATCTACGTCACAAGGGCAAATCCAGATCCTAAATTTTAAATAAGTCATGGAGGGGCTGCATATTCCTTGAATGACTTTGCCTTCTAAAAACACTGATCTGTCGTTTATATTCTCCAGGAGCAGAGAGAGAATTTGTGTGCAAATGGATATCTGTGTAAAAGAGCAGGGTTTCTAATATTCAGCATATCTATAGCTCAGCACATTTTTAACCTGAATTACTATTTGCCTCCTTAGGCACCCATATGGGGAAAACAGATTAAAGCAGGCAGGATAAAAAGGGACCAGCTCTCTAATATGAGCAGGATTGGGTCCAGTGTATTGTATTGATTTAAGGAGAAGAAACCTAGTATTTTTCACCTGTCTGTTAACACAGGCATCTCTTCAGCTCTGCAGATATGATGTTGTCTTCGAGGAATTTCTGTCATCAGTATTTTCTGCATTTTTTTTTTCTGAATGGGTTAGAAGCTCTTGACTCTCCAAGGCAGGATATCTAATTTTGTGCACAAGCCTATCCTGGTACGTGCAGACATCAGACTGTGTGATTTCTCACTCCTAAAATAATTGCTAGTGTCCACTTGTTGACACTGGTCTGTATAAAACCTGTGGAACAAAACTGTTAGAGAAATGGTGTGTGTCCTAACCTCAAGGAACAGCACTGTGGGAGTAAATTTACTTGCGGTCTCTTGCAGAAGGTGCCCTGCAAGGCATGGTTTTTCAAGCAGCAGGTTTGGAAATGCTTCTGCTCCTCAGCTGGCTCCTTCCTACATGCAGTGTGCTCAGGGTGTTCCAGGTGGGATCCTGGGCTGAGAGAAAGTAAACCAGCAAAGGTGAACCACCACAGTCCTGAGCACAAGTCCTTACTTCATGTTTATTTTAATGAAATAAACTGAAGACTGTATTGCAGTGTTTTTTAGTCACTTGAAATTATTGTCCTCCTTTGTCACTGAAAGAGCACAATAGATAATTGATCTGCTGAATCAAAACAGCACAACCCCCAGCAGCATGTTTGTGCTAATTCATGAGGTTGCTTTTTTTTTTTCTTTAATGAATTTGGGAAGCTATCTATATACCTACACAAAGGTCTTATTTTATTATTAACAGCAGTAATTTTGTAGTGGAACCCTAATATTAGAGTGCAATTTAGTTGAAGCTGCTGAACTTGTGAACTGTTAACAACGCAAATAACAGAATAACGGCGAAGAATCCAAACACTTAACAGCAGCAAACTAATAATCAGTAACACTTTTATGCCAAAATGAGCTACCAGGGAATTAATAATTCCTCCCTCCATCCTTCATTCCCACCCACCCATGTTTCAAGGCTGAGGAATGAAGTGGAGGAAAAGAGCCTGCAGCCATGGTGGGTTTCTCCTCTGGGCAAAGGTTTGTTTTTGTGGTGGCCCAAAATATTCCCTGCCCTCCTCCCCCTTCCTGATGGGGCCATTGGGGATGAAGGCTGTGGGTCACCAGGCTGAGCAAATAAGGAGACTTTCCAGCATCCCTCCCTGGCAAAGCTGCTTCTCCCTGCAAGGAGCCAGGAGGTAAATAAAAGAGTTGCAGCAAGGCATGGCCTTGCCTATGTACACCTGTATCAACAAGGATGCAGTAATTATCTTACCTTAACGAACTTAATCTTTAATTTCACAGCTTGGCCCCGGCGCTCAGCCTCTTAACAAAGGAGCCGGACTGTTTTTAGTCCATAGGAACCACCCTTCCTCCAACAGCTGTGGGATACTTTTAGCCACCACCACCACCACGACAACGACGAGGATTTTTTTTTTGGGCCCTCCTTGTGAAACTGTCAAAAGCAATAAATATTTTTTTTTTTGTGTGTGCCATCATTAGACCCCGTTAAGAAGACTAAAAAAAAAAAGCCTGCCTCATTGTCCACTGTAATTCCCAGCGCTCACGGGGCAGGAGCTTTATTGTCCCAAATGAATCCTGAAGTGTGAACAATGGCGGGGGGGAAAGCGGCCGCCCTTTTTGGGGAGGGTGTAGCCGGGGAAGGAATGCGGCGCTTCCCCACGGACCAGGGCTCCGCCAAAAGAGCACTTGTGTTTTTTAACACTGGCCTTTCAGGAGGATGCTCGAGTTAAGGCATTGTGGCCCACTGTAAATAGATGCACTCGCCAGAATGGGGGGCTTCGTCATCCCTAATTAGGGAAGTAACTCCGGAGAGACAGCATGTCACTTGCAAGACTGGGCTCATTGTTGGGTTTGTGCACGTCCCCACAATGTGAGGTAATTGGAGTTGTACCTTTTAGAAAGCTGCTAATTTCGCATAGGAAGTGCTAACAAGACCTTTGTGTGCCATGTTTTCCTTCGTCCTTTCTAAAGGAAGTTACAGAGCTCGAGTACTGGGAATGGCTGGGCCAAGGCCTGCCGGAGGAGGCTGCGGTAATGAACCACTTCAGCCCCCCGCCAGAAAAAGGAGGCCTAATTTTCGGGCCTGAGAAGACTAGGCCCGGACAAAAGGTTCTGTTTAAGCTTATTATACGGGACATTCTCAGTGCCTACACAGCTTTCCTCGAAATGACCCTCTCAAAATAAGTGCATCAAGTTTGAGCAAATAGAAACATGCAACTTTCGAGGCTGGGGGTTATAGTTTTCTTTACAAAGCCATTTATATAATGTGAGCTGCAATTAGCGCGGAACGGAGCAACAAGATCCAGCCAGGGAAGTTTCCCCCCTGACAAAAGGGACAGAAATTAGGGGAATAAGTAACAGTTAAATATCAGCTTGGGATAACCGCCCTGAAAAGGGCCTTTCAAACAGGTTGAGGATGTGGAAAAAAATAAAATAATTTTCCTCCCAGCCCCTTTTGCTGCAAAGTTTGGCTTTAGAACCCCCAGCCGATTAGTTTCCACTAATTTGAAATTGTCCAGATAGAATGGATCCAGGCTGAAAAAAAAAAAAAATCTAAATAAAAGGAAATAAGTGAAAAACCTCTCAGCTTTTAAGCCTGACAATATCATCAAAATGTCTGTAGGAATTACATCTAAAAAAATTCAAGCGGTAATGAAACAAATTACTACTTACTGTATGAAAAGTCGGCAAAAGCTCTTTTTTTTTTTATTCTTTTTTTTATAGACTTGAAAGGCAGAAGTTATATAAACTACACAGCGAAAAGAATTAGAGAATGACCTTTGCGGATCAGGGGCAAAAATGAACAGTCTTCAGGGGGGAGGAAAAAAAAAAAATCACTCTTAACAATGGCTTTTAATGCCATTTTGCTTCCCTCATTTATCTAATAATCGTGGCAAGGTTAGGGTAAACAATGAACAGTGTATTTTCACATATTCCACCTTTAGTGTCCTCCACATGAATTTCTAAAACACTTAAGAGAATAGATACATAAACCTGTGACCTTCAAACAAGCTTTTTTTGCTACTTCCTACATTTTGAATAATAAAAAAAAAAAGGTCAGAAAATTGAACCGCTCTCTCTCTCTCTGGCACAGTAATGAATTCCATTCTGTTGGGTAAACAAAGCTAAATTTTTAAAACATGGACCTGACATCTCTATAGCTCAAGAAGCTTTTCTCTTCTTTAGGCTTCTATTTGGGGGGGGAGAAGGGAAAGGGTGAGGAATGTGAGCACTCCACCAGCCACCCCCTAAATCATCGCAGCATCCGCCAAGGGGAGGAGGAGAAGGCAAAAATATTTGGTTTTATTCAGCACACTGCCATGATTTCCAAGGCTGGTGTGACACAAATGTCCAGTCTTTAAGACTTTTCCCTTACCCCCTCCCACCTCCTCTTCTCTTCCTCCACCTCCCCAGCGAATAATTGATCCGGTCCACACAAAAAAAGAAGGCAGTGCTACCCTCGTTGAGCCAGCTCTTACTGCCGAGGGCCTCCAAAAGTTACTTCAATTTCCGCCACGCTTTTGTCCCCAAGTTGTCCTGGCTGAAAAGCCCGGTTAGGTATTGTTGCAAAAAAAAGTCTGCGCCCATGTTTTATTCCACAACCTTTCCCCCCCCTACCCCAACCCCAACCTCCCTCCACAACATCTAATTCATACTCTGCATTGTGGGGTTTTGCTATTCAGGGACTGATTGGACAACAGCCCAAAGAATGGCCCCAGTGATTAGGCTCTCAGCATGGGTCTGGATTGTGGGTATAAACCCAGAGCTGGGGCTTGAATTCACGGCGGCTTTCTGCTTCCTCCGAGCGCCTCCCTCTCCCGATATTTTCTGCATCCTTTGCTGCAGGTAATGCATTCCTTCATACCAGGAAAGAGAATCTGTATAATTAGCAGGTTGCCGTAGTGCTCCAGCCCTTGGAAGTCCACCAAGGGTTGTGCCCCGGGAAGCAATTGTACTTTGGTATTGATAGGAACTCGGGTCAAGATGGGATAACACAAACCCCCCCGAGTATTGTCATGACAAGGTATTCATCCCGCTTTGACAAAGGCAACTTTTCTATCAGTATCCCCCCACCACCACCACCCCCGGGGGGCACATCAGGGTGATGTTGGACACAGATTTGTTTGTTTAGAAGAGGAGGTAGGGTTTGGCCAGCCCACCACCATTCCCAAACACTGACCCCATCCCCTGCCTGCCGCTCCGCCCTGCCTCTCTGCATCATCCCCCACTTTGCTTTATGTTTTAAAAGTATGGCAGCTGTGCCACTCATGGAGTGTACAGATGTCACTCTGCATCTCACATGTCAGTAGCTGGAATTAATTTACATTTATTTGCCCATTGTTTTATATCGTTTTATGACAACGTGCCGCATAATATAATTTAAATCTTTAATGTACAACTAATTCTCTACCATTAATTTGTCAACATGATTACTGGGATCTGCCAGCGGGAAAAGCTGGCATGACTTGAAATATGTACGAGGCATTCCTGTAGCTTGTAAAAGAGGCTTGTATCTGAAATGACAAAGGTTTACAGAACTTTTTTTGGTCTGTCTGCAATTTCATGAAAACTACAATTTCCACGCAATTTCAGGAACTGAATTGCTCCAAATCTCAGCCTGAAACAAAATAAAACATCTAATATATTAATTAGCCCGGGGAGAGAGTCCCAACAGTGTTGTAAGAAGCAAAATGATAGTTTGATTTCTGAGAAACGCAGCCTTCATCATGACAAATCCTGGCTGATAGGAGTTTAAACTGTCTCCCTGCCAATAGTATTTTATTTTGGGCAGAGCATTAATCTTTTCAGCTATGCACTGGAACTGCAAAGCAGCTCCTAGCAAAGATCAGGTTGCGAATTTTTTGACAGAAAATGGTGATTTGTTGAAACTGAAACTTGTCCTGCAGGAGCTGCAGCAGGGAGGGCTTCTCAGGGTAGGACTGCTGATTAAAAAAATGAAGATGGAGAGAAGGCAAGAGGGTTTTGCTCTGCCTCTCAGCCCTCCCCACCCCGCCAGCTGCCCATAGGTAGGAGGTCAGGGCACTCTCGGGGGATGTGGGAGAGGCAGTTTCAATTAGCTCAGCAATGTGCTTTTGAGGGGGAATTTAGAGCACATCACCCCTTTGCTTTCAGTGGGACAACAGGTCCTCACCTCTGCTACAGCTCTGAGACAGGTCCCTGTTTATTTGCTGTTTCTCCCCCATATAAAAAAATTAATACCTACACTTCACCCTTAAAAACCCCAAAAAAGACAAAGCAGAACAAATCCTGCATTAAAGTAGAGGCCCCAATATATAACACCCATGTATGGGTGATTTCTCTGTGGGACTCCTCATGTGGAACTGGGTTTGGGGATGGTAGCCCATGCTGCTGCCCTGTTTGGGAGATGGGTGCAAACAGCATCCATAAAGTACCACCAGAAGGTGGACTTCACCTCCCTGGTTCCTCCCATGCTCTCCATAGAGCCTCTGGGGATATCTGCAGGCAGGGCTGGCTGCTTTGTGACAATCTTGAAAGGTTTCTCACATCCTCTCTTAGACACTGCACAGAGCAAGCAGTTCTTAGGAGTGGGCATTAGGCTGCCAGCTCCTCAGTATGGCAACTGAGCTTCTCATCTTGCTACTACTTTGCAAACCATCTCCTTCAGGTGGGCTCCCTGCAGCCGCCAGATCTCTGAAGTGAAAAAAAAAATTGTCCCTCAAATCGGTGCCAGTCCAGGACCAATATATAGATTCCAAAAACATCAGGGAAACAATGAAAAATCAAAGAGGATGGAACCATTAATAATTTGCTAGCAGAACATTTCATATTCTCACCCTGCTGTATTTTTTTTTTTAAATCTGAGGTTCCTGTTCTCTGCATTCCTCTCCTCTACCTTTTTGGGATGTCACAGGAGCTGTATGAGTCACCAGTACACTGGAAAAATCTAGCAATTTCTTTCAAAAAAAAAAAAAACCAGCAAAAAAAGAGGGCTCGATTAAAAATTAAAATAGAAAAAAAAAAAAGAAAGATGTTCTCTGAAAACGAAGTGTTTAGACAAAGCCTGTCTGCTTCAATTTCCCAGCTACGTAAGCTCCCTTGCCCTGAGAGTGACAGTAGATTCCATAAATTAACTGAAAATCCCTCTTCTCAAGAGCCTAAGTTATCTCTTCTTTGCCTGCAGCTCTGATTTAGAATAGGCGCTCGTTTGTTTACTGTTTTAATTAATGCTCCTTTTCAGCTCGGAATAAGGGAAGGGAAATGAACTGACTTGATAAACAGGTGTAGCTGTTATGTGTTATATTTGGGATCATTCAGGACGTGCAACAGATTAATCAGGCTTGACTGGACATGAACCTCCTAGCAGAAAAGGTAGATCAACTCTGCTGGACGCCCAGTAGGTGAGTATTATTTTAACTGCTAGCCTGTGATAGGAAAGGCTTAGAAGGACAGCCATCAGGGGAGAATATCTCTCTGTTTTTGCCCATGAAAGCAGCCTGATTCTTTCACCCACTGCTTAGCAGTTAAGGAGACCTTGACAATATAAGTCACTTTCCATGCCCCCTCTTGCTCCCCCCTCTAACCTCTCCGCCTGGCATTCAAGGGGAAAGAAACAAATCACCCCATTATTTTAAAAAACATTTAAGTGTGACATTGGGGAAAGCGTTCTCCTGGGTTAACTATGAATGATTGAAGACTTTTTTTCCTAAATGCAATATAAGTGTAATAACAGTTTAAGTGTCATGCTATGCTGTGTGTTGCCTTTGCACTCTGCCTAATATAAAAAAGAAAATGATCCAAAATCAGCTTTTTCTCAAACATTCTTAGCCACAAAAGGAAAAGATGGTTGAGCTTAGATTTCTTCATTATCAGAGAGCAAGGAAATGATGTGATTTTAAGTGCACCACGGCAGCAAAAGCAGCATTCGGCTCCTGAGTACCTAATCCCAGAAGAGACTGCCTCTTCTGCTTTCCAAATAAAGCAATATCTAAAAATACATTCCTTTCCTCCACATTTTGTCTCGGCTTACACAATTAATACGTGTACAGAAAAGCATCATCATATGAAAGATAAGTGAAATGGAATCAGGGAGTATCCATTTATAGTATTATCCAGCTGACCTTGCCAGGCAGAGGCAACGTGGGGACGTTGCACAACAAACCAGGGAAAGTGCTTGAATTTTAACTGCATTACAGTAAATTGCCACGAGTTTATGGCTGTCGAATGGGACCTTGTTTGCTGGTAACTCCTGCCAGCAGACTGGCTGGAAACCAGCTTTGGTGTCAGCTGCAAAGGCAGATGCTCACCCACCTTCTCAGAAAGAGATACTGTGAATGGAAGTGTTTTATGTGCAGAGCATTAAGCATAAGGATGGACCTGGATTTCTGGACACTGTGTCCTGTCAAGAGACTAGGTTTTGCAGTCACAGGGAATCTCAAATATTATGCATGAGCCTCTGATTTTAACCATTCATCACAATTTTACCAGGCTGTTGGAAGGGAGGGTGATTAGACATAGGAAGGAAGGAAGGACTCAGTTCAGCTGAAAGGTTGTTAGCATTTTGCTGTACTTCCAAATACTCCCAGACATGCAACGAGCTTTGATGTATTTTAAAAAAAATCAGAGATAAACATCCTTTTTAAAGATATCCCCTAATATCTTGCTACAACCATCAGCTTGGGCTCCACGATGGCAGCTGATAGCCTAGCAATACCTACTATGCCACAATAAATCATTTATCTTATCTTGTTCATAGAGGTCTAAATGCTCCCCTACCAGGGAAAAAAACCCCCAGTTTGATGAGGTCTGCAAGGAAAATGTTTTGGAGTTACTGCTGCATTCTCCTCTCAGGAGATTTCCAGCCTTATGAAGGGGGAGCCTTCTATCCTCCAGACAGTATGAAGGGTCACAGCAGCATTTCTTCATGTGCCTGGTTAAGGAAGGCCCTGCCAGAGTCAGACCTAAACATCTGCAGGGAAATCACGACCCAGAGTGTGGCTCCCAGAGAACCCACTCTGAAAATCTAACTGGAAGATGCCTTGTTTCCATAGTGGAGGTATCACACCTGATTGCAAACCTGCACATTTGGGAACAGATAAATGGGCTTGGAATTAGACTCGGGAGCTCTGGGAAGAGCCAGACCCCAAAATCAGTAGGAACAAACAGCTATATATATGAGGAAAAGACCAGTCTCAGCTGCAACACCTCACCCTTGGTAGAGGTGTGTGTGTTCTCAAACTGGAATTTGTCATGGCTGCCATTCTGGACCTTTCTTCTGAGCACCCTTTGACAAAACAGACCCATCTCAGATGGTAGAACCCACCTCACAAGTATAAGAAAGGGCAGCCACAATCCTGATCTTCAGTTTTAAGTCACAGCTGACACATGAGAAAAAAACCCCAACTTATTAATGAAACATGGGAATGTATAAGTTAAGAAAAGACATCAGAGAAATGGAAATCTATCCCAATGACTTTTGAGGACCATTTGAAAAGGATGAGAACTATATTTTATCAGTTACTTAAATGTGCAGTAGGAGAAACAGCAAGAGCTTGAATCGTGAGACAGAGAAGCTCCCAAGAACTCCTAAACCAACCTGTTCCAACAACTGGCATTTCCCAGGTGTTGTTATCACCGTTTTGGCATGCCAACCCATAGGGCACTCAGCAAAACAAGCTTCTATGACATATTTTAAGGAGAATAATAGCACCTTTCTGACCAGCTGCACAAGACTGGGTACATGCACTGGTCCCTTCAGCTCCTTGGTTCCCCCACTGAAATCCTCCTGGTCCTCCACAGCCATGTAAAGTCCTCACATGAGTGTGAATGTCATCTGTTAAAACACATTTCAAGGCTGAATAAGAACAAGACAGGGCTGTGGAGTGGCACAGCTTTTTGCCAATGTCTGAGTGCTTCTCACATCTCCACCAAGAATTTACTCCAATGCCAATGTTTGCTGTGAACTTCTCTGAGGTTTGGAAGTTACCCAAAACCTGCGGCACAGAACTGCATCCAAAAAAACCGGAAGAAAAGGAGGAAGGCAGGAGGGTGGAGGGAAGTGTCAAGGGAGTTTTGCAAAGCAAATAGAGTATTATCCTTTTGTTTAAGATGCCATGAAGACTTTTTATCTGCTATGTGATACTTTGCTGGGAGGCTTTGGCGCATACAAGGGCTTTCCAGCTCACCCCACCCCCCCTTGATTGCTTCACTGTTCTCAGTGCAGATTTATTAAATTTTGAATTAACATGTGTTAAGGGAGGTTGATTTTGTTTGCTCTGCCACATAACTTACTTTTCTAAACACTTAGTAATAGCAGCAGTTAATCTATTGACCAATGGCTTAAGCAGCAGGTGGCTTTAAGACCAATGGGCCAGTCCTGACAGGGCCCACAGAAATTCCTAAGGCTTCTTTGTTACCTGGGCTGGAATAGAGAAACTACTTGTTTGGAAAATGTTTCTCCTCCCACAAAACATCTTCAGTATTAAGGGCCTTTTGTTAGCAGAAGGCTGAAGAGGGGGATTATGAAGGATAGTCTGTCACACAAATTGCTTCTTCTTAGACATATAATACAACCTGCATTAAAAGTTTACAAACTAATCTAATGAAATTATCATTCAAACGAAGCATGGCTCCCAACATTAAATTGACGCCTCGACCTGCCTTGCAGACTGCAATGCCTCTGCTCTTGCTATTTTAGAGTAAAACAAGGTTGTATTATCTTTTTTTTTTTTCTTCTAAAAGTCTCTCAGTAGTATTGTACTTGAAGCAGGAGCCTGGGTAATCTGCATTTTCTAAGGAAACCCAAGCACTAAAACATTAACAATTAAATTAGCTCCCACGTGTTAATGAATCTGGAATTACAGTTAACTGTATGTCACCTGGGTCCTTACACTCTCTCCGTTATGGTGTGCAAATTCACACCAGAAAAGGAAAGGTGAATATTTTTAATTTGTTTAGGTTTATTAAGCAGAAGCAGGAAGCAACTGAAACTTGCAGTTCTGCTGTACCTTTTGTGACAAAGCAGCGTTGATTTAGCTGAAGGCAGTTTTCAAGCAGGACTTTCTTAAAGGAGGATTTTACAGTGCAAGGTGGGAAAAGAGAGAGAGAGAGTCCCCTCTCCAAAATGTATCTATGCATGCACAAAAAAAGAGATATCAGCAGTTTCACTCCCAGTGAAGAAATGGTTCTTGGGGAGTAAAGGGAACCTTTACAGCACTAATTCTTCTGCCTTCAGCCAAGCTTTCTGTGTTGACCTGATCCAAGTTAGGTGAAAAAATAACTTAATATTCGTGTGTGTATATATATATTTACACATATAGATGCATTTATACATCAGTGCAAACACACACATGTATATACACAGCCCCCTGCACTACCACAGTCCTGTATTCTCTACAAGTGACAACTGCAAACAGCTGCAGTGCAGCAAGATAAAAAAAAATTTAAACAAGAGAAGCCAAGTTGCAAAATACTCTGTAGCCACTTGCTGTGTTTTTTTCCTCATTTTAGAGTCCATCTATATACTGTGCACACACATCTAAACGTGTGTGTTATCTGTGTTTGCACTTAGGTGCAACTTTTATTTAAGACCTTTATGTTTTGGGGCCTCTGATCTCATCTGGGGATGAGATCCAGCAGCACCACTAGGTGCTACTGTAATACAAGTAATTAATATTATTTTTACTACTAATAATAACAGCAGTGTTTACTTTCAGCATGTTCTCACTCTTGCCAACATATGTTTTTATATTCTTTAATTTTCTTGTCCTTTGCAGCACGAACGCTTAGAGGGATCCTAATTAACTGCTCAACAATGACGCACCCTCATTTAGTTTTTCTCTCTAACTTATTTATTAGGCTTTGTTTATCAGTGGGAGAGTTTCTAGCACTGAGACTGCCAGGATTTACTCTAAGCCTCTTAGTCTGGTGTTTCCATGGCCCTGGCTCTCTGTGCAGGGGAAGCTAAGAAAACCATACACACAGGTTTTGGCCCCTTTTATTACAAGTAATCTAGAGCAGATGGGTTTTTTTTCTTTCTTTTGGGGGGATAGGGAGAAGGGCACCTGATTAATAGATACACTGAGGAAAATGCTAATTCTTGGGCAGAGTTGGAGGAGCACTAGTGGAGATTTTCATTTTTTGTTTGTTTGTCTAAAGCCGCGTAACTGGATTTCAACATATTTCAGGATATTTCTCTCAACCAATGAGTTTCTATAAGTATCAACAGGAGCACTTTGGTCTGGTTCTCCAGTAAAGGCTTCTTCTGCCAGGAAGGCAGGGAGCATTGTGGCAGGTACCCAGTACCCTTCAGACCTGTATAAGGCAGCATCTTCTGTCCTGCATCTGCAAGGAAAGGGATTGTTCCCAACCTCACTCATCATTGAAATCACTGAGAGCAATGTGTTTTCTTCTTTCTTTCTTTTTAGGGTCCACATTTCTATATTTTTCTCCCTTTCCCCCCCTTTCTGCCTGCAATCTTTCCTCGCTCCCTCTCTCCCTTCTTTTCTTTTCCTCTCTCTCATTCTCTCTGTTATTTTTCTAACAGGTGAGGTCTCCCCTTGCTAGCTCACCACCTAATTAGAATGGTGAAAATTAGCTGCATTCACCCTGGCTTTAGTCCTGGCCAGAGTGTTAGAGAATCAGTCCACTTTTCAAGGTGCCAAATTGGAGGCTGAATCCAGGTGTGGTGGGAGGCAAGGGGATTATTTTCCTCCCATGGGGTACAAACAAAGGCCTGTGCTAGGGATAGATGGGGTGGCGACAAAGTTGCCTGCAGGAGGGCTAAACACTCTTCCTGACATCTGAGCCCTCACCTCACACCACAGCACTCTGCTGGGTTTCCCAGGCTGAGGAGCAGTGGCATTGCAGGGACCTGGGGTAAGGTGTGTGGGGGGTCTGTGTTCTGCAGTATGAAGAGAAAATGCTGCATCTCTCCTCAGCAAAGCTCTGTGTCCAGATCAACAGAACACTGACATGGGAAACTACACAGGACATAGCCACACACGGTTGTGGGGACACAGGACACTGTCTTCAATTCCTAAGCCCCCAGTAAGGACCATGGGAGATCCCCTGCACTCTGAGATGCCTCCTTCAGAGGTGCACCATAGTCACTGACTGACACTTTGATTGCAAGCTGCCACTGTCAGCCTTATTCTGCCCTGGGGGGCTGATCCTTCCTCAACACCAACTGATGTCACCATCATGAGAGAGAAGATTCCCTCCTTAGTAGCAGATCAGCTTAGGCTATCTTAATTCAAAAGACTTCTATGTGAGAAGGACAGCTTGAAAGAACATGCAGTGGCCAGAAGTGAATGCCACCAATGTGAACAGATATTGACTTCCGCATGGTGGTGTTTGGTGCTGCAGAAGGAGGAGGAACAGATGTAAGACACAAAAGGGCTTTAAGGAGAAGTGTATCTAAGGAGGATGACTGAGAAACCTGACAGTCAACATCATCTTTTCTGTTTGAATCAGCCTGCTACAGGCAACAGCATCAGTCCCACCAGCTAAGATGCATGACAGCAGATGGTCAAGGGTCAGCCAGAATTCAGGGTGAGAGAGCTGGTAGCACTAGCTTGTCTGTGGGGATACAGTACAGAGGCCAGAGGGTGTTGGAGCCCACTGTGCAAACCTGAAAACCTGCATGAAGAACTCCTCAGATCTTCTCACTGACTTAACAATGTGGGGCAAAATATAGTTACTCTGGGAAGTTGGGAGGGCCTCTAAAAACTAGTTGGTTAGTGTAGGTGTAGTAGTTTCTAGAGAAGGGCTCTGCATCCACATTTCTTACTGCAGTGAGCTGGAGACATGCCCTATTTTCAAATCAGCTGGAGAACCCTAAAGGCACACACATCAAGTCCCCAGGGAAGTGTGGGAACTGCCTAGTGATTGGAAGGAGCTCATGCAGCAAGTGAAGTAAGTGGTGACAGCTACTTGTTACACCTCGTTACTCAAGAAACAAAATCACAGGATGTGTGTGCAGGATTTCCAAACTTGCAGCATTAAAACTCCTGCTGCACTCCTAAGTCTAAGTTATCCAGCAGCAGAGTGGAACAAATTACGTTTCATTTAATGAACATACCTTGCTAGTAAGCTGAAAAGGCGGAAGGGGCACATAAGAGTGGATAACCCCACTTCTAGTATCCTATTGAAAGAGGAGGTGAAACTTCCTGCACTATCCTTGAAGAGCACAAGTGTTAACTGGGGAGGCAGCAAACTGAAAACGAGTGAGAATGTTGCTGATTTTACTAGAGAAAAAAAAATCCATCTCTTGTCCTTCGAGTAGAGCACATCCTGTCAATTGTTGATCATCCTGCATCCCTAGAAACCACTCTTTTGTCTCTTGTTGTTGTAGAGTGTAAGGACATCAAGCCCACGAGGAATGCAAGGGGGCAGGAATCAGACCATGTAAGAGCCAAACAATCACAGCTACAACCTTCTCAGAAAGAGAAAGGAGGGAAAATGTGGCACCTAATAATTTTCTACTCTGGTCTTTTTTCTTCCCTACTAAACTGGATAGTGATATCATGCATGGCCTCAACTTTTTTAATATGGTACAGGATGGCAGGACTAGAATTAATGGGTGCAAATTGGAAGAGGGAAGATTCAGTCTGGATAGAAGAAAGATGTTCTTTACAGTGAAGGTGGTGAGTCACTGGAACAGGTTGCCCAGAGAGGTTGTGGATGCCCCCTCTCTCCCTGGAGGTGTTTAAGGCCAGGCTGGATGAGGCATTGAGCAACCAGGGCTAGTGGGAAGTGTCCCTGCCCATGGCAGGGAGGGAGGAACTAGATGATCTCTAATGTCCCTTCCAATCCAACCCATTCTATGATTCTATGACTTGGGGGCTTCAAACCGCCTCTAGACAATTCAGGAAAAGTAAAGATATAAGTAGCTCTTTTTTAGAAGGAATTTTAGTAGAAACATCAAACACCTTTTTCATTGTTGCTGCTTTACCTTCCCTGATGCAATAAAAACAACTAGTGAAACCTCAGAAGGACAGGTCTGCATGGAATGCCCTGTTTCATCCTAATGAGGACAGAGAGAATACAGTGTCTTCACTGCCATGCATCTATTATTGCTATCTCTTTGGGGCGGGCTAAAGAAGAAATAGCAACAAAATGCCCTTTGTCTTTCCCTCCAGACCCCTCAAATTTGGCTCTGTTTTACAGTTCATCTCTGCAACGAAGCTCCACCACCACTCCAGTTCTTTAAAAGGGTCATAAGGAATCACAGTAAAGTGCTATACAAAGGTAAAGATGTCAAGTGAGTTATGTTAACGGGAAAAGAACTACACAGCAGGTCAAGGTTTGGGCACCAGCAGGCATATTTTTGTTAAGATAACGTTACTCACAGTGGTGATGGCTTCCTTTGTAACACATAGCTGCCCAGAGAGAATTGCCTCTGTTCTCATGGAGTCAGAGGGCCAAAGAGAAGGTCCTATGGGATCTAAATTAGATCGTTAGACACCATGATTGCTTGTACAAATAAACTTTTACTAGACAAGCAGCGTGAATGTTCTCCACTGTAATGCTTTCTAATGGTTCAAATTTTCTGCTTGGTTTTAGGACAATTATCAGAACAGCTCTGAAGAGCTAAATGGAGGTTTGTGCGGTTGTGTTTGCCTTTAGAAGAGGTAATTACCTTCCCCTGCACAGGTACAGGGCAGAGATTTCTGGGTTACATCCCAGCTAAACTGGCAGAGAAAAGTGGCAGGTCCAGCACAGGAGAATCTGTAGGTCACTGGTGACCTGGTTTGTATTGCACACAAACTCCAGTCCACAATGGGAGGAGGTATAGGCTAGGTGAGACCTTCAAGGAACACTGAGGGAGAAGGTTCAGGCTGATGGTACAGCTTAGTACATGCCCCCTCCTTGGAGGTGTTTAAGGACAAACTGGATGAGGCACTGAGCAACCTGGTCTAGAGGGAGGTGTCCCTCCCTATGGTAGGGGGATTGGAACTAGGTGATCTTTAGGGTCCTTTCCAACCCAAACTATTTTATGATTCTAGTACAGGTCTACAGAGTGGAAAAACTTGTTCATCATCTTCCATGTGTCCCATCTAAGCATCTAGCAACACAACCTGCTCATCAAGTCTGGAATCTACCTTTTGGAAGACTTGGATTTATAAGCAACCAACACTTAGGCTAGTCCTCTCTGCAAAAGAAAGCTCATTTAGGTCAAGACTGAACAGTTGCACCTAAAACATAGAACTGTCAGTGTCCATAATATGGATGGTCAGAGCCAAGGCAGGAAACACAAATAGCTATTCCTTGGGTTAGCACACTGAGGTCAACATAGATGCCACCATGTTGCGCCCAAGCTCTTAGAAAGCTTGTCCTTTAAACTACTACAGACAAGTTCTACATTATAAGTGTGTTGAGCTGTTACTGCAGGACTATCTGTTTTTGGGAGTCAGCTTTTAAAAGAAATCTGGGAATATACCAGTGACACTGCTCCAAGCATAACAGATACATTGCAGAGCACCACATTGCTGCACTAATATTTTAAAAATATTTAAAGTGAAATCTCTGTCCTCATTAGAAAGAGCTTTTCCAGCACTTTGGGACAAGCCATACTCTAGCTCACAGATGCCTGAACAATCTGATTTCTCTCCATGTTCCCTACACTGAAAATCAGCTCAGATCTACCATTAAGTATTACATTTATTCTTCCTTCTGTGCTGTGAAAAGGTAAGAAATCAGCAAAGGGGGATATTAACAGCAATTTAGGATCAGAGCTTTTACGTTTATGAGATTTTCCAAAGTAATTTTTTTTTTCTTCCCCCAGTTCTGGTTCACAGGGATTCATTTTAAGCTCTAACTGTCCTATAGCTCAAACAAATGTGCATTACGTCACCTTTTAGATAGAAGTCAGCAGGAACAAAGCTGCTGGAATGGATGAATAAACAAATTATTGTTAGGGCTACACACATTAGCCTCCAAATAGCAGTAGGAAAATGTGCCTTGCTTCTGCAACTCAAAAATATCTGTTTGTACAATGATTTGAACTGCTCATGCGAGTGTTCATTTTTGGCTTGACCCTGTTTGGCACAGGTGGGAAGTCCCATGTGTGGCAGTAGCAGGTGAAATGGATGGTGGCTCTGGGACAGGGGAATCCTATCCAGCAGCAATAAGAGCCTGGCTGTGTGGCCACAAAATGCCCCCTGCCTGCTGGCAAGAGTGGATACCTAGGGAAAACACTTTCCTAATCACCTCATTAGCATGAGGTAGATTGCTCTGAAGGCAAAAACCACGTGCCCTGCCTTTACACTCTGCTCTTGCATCCAGGCAAACACACTGCAAGGCTGAAACTGCTTGTCACTCAGTGTGCCCACCTGCTCCTTCAGTTGCCACCTTTCCTGGTGAGCACACCAAATGATGTAGCCCCATAAATGTATTGCAATACCAGTAGGTGCTCCCCAATGTACATTGCCCTGCCATCTGCAGCTTCCCTGTCTGTAGTTATCCTGAAGTTTCAAAATTGTACACACTATCTTCACTCTGGATAACTGTAGGGTTGGAAGAGACATTCAAAAGCCATCTAGAACAACCCCCCCTGAGGTTAGCAGGGACATCCTGAACTAGATCAGGTTGCCAAGAGGCTTATCAAGCCTGGCCTTGAATGTCTCCAGGGATGGAGCCACCAATACCTCTCTGGGCAACCTGGGCCAATGCCTCACCACCCTCATGGTGAAGAACTTTTCCCTAATGTCTAACCTAAATCTGCCCTTCTCTAGTTTTTAAGCCGTCCAGTCTTACCTGCACTCCTGGTTGCACTGGTCTAGCTCCTCTGCAGGTTCTGTCTTCTGCTTTTCTGGCTGCCATCATGTTGTCTCATCAGTCTTCATGTCTGCACCATCCCTTTTCTGTGATGAACCAAATTGGAACTGTTTTTCTCTCATTCCTATTTGGGTTCAAATAGACTTCAGAAAGTCTAACCTCATGATAGGATGTGCTTTCCCCATCCTCAGCCCTTTGGGCTTCGGAGGTGCTCCTCCAACCCTTGCTACCCTGGCGTGGAGGACCAGGATGGGATGCTGTCCATGTTTTGCAGCCATTATTGCTGTAAAGGGGCCTTACCACAAAGGAAAGAGCAGGCTGAAAGTGATCTGAAATGGGCTGGGGTTCAGCAGCAGGCATCCTTTTCTCCGATCATTGCTTGGCAGCAATTTCTACCCGGTGGCAATATCCCTCAGCTTTGCTCGCAGCTGAAAATAACTCTCAAAGTGCTTCAAAAGGGCTGCCTTTTCACTGAGCTGAACACCTTCCTAAATGATTTTTGCCATGTCATCTGCCCCCCTTCTTCCCCCTTCTCCTCCCTCCAAGATGAGAAGAATTCAGCCTCTTCCCTCCCATTTTTTTCCTGTGCAGCCTATAAGCCACTGTGAATATATGGCTCATTGTTTCTGTGCTCTCCCAGTGCCCTTTATTTCCATAATGGACTCTTTTTATAATATTTCTACCTCACTACATCAGCTGGCAGATGCCCAGAGCTTTGGTGCCTGTGACATGATTCCTTTTCATCCCCCGAGTGGTTACCTGGCAGTGCCTTGCCTGCAGGGTGGGCACAGGGAAAGCACAGATGCACCTAACCTGGCACAAGCTGTTGGGAGAGTGATGACAAAACCACCTGCCCCTTCTGTAGTCACCTGGTGGTGTTCCCTGTACCAGGAAAGGAAGGTTAAATTGCCACTTTGCTTCCTGTTGTGTCATCTTTTTAACTGTTTGCCTCAATTTTTCAGTATGCTTGCACGCTCCTACTAATGCCTTTGCTGTGAGTCACAAGGACCTCTGGAAAATTAACACTGCAAAATGCTTTAAGCTTGGTCCTCATCCCTAAAACTTCCAGCAGAGAAGAAACTGCCTGGAAGTAGCCTCAAAAAATCACCATAGCCATTTCTGTAGATTTCTGAGGAGACAGCAAATAGTTAATTTAGAGTCACTGCTGCTAAGCACCCACCCTGCCCCTCAATGGTAGTAGAAACAGTAAAACAGTATGAAGTTGTAGGAAAAGTCATTGACATCCCCTCAAAACAAACAAACAGCCTTTTTTCTCCTGTAGAAATGTGAAAAAGTTCCATGTATTTTCTCCAGGGTTCACACCCATCCCTTGAGAATGAGCAGCTGGAAACTAAAATGCTGCAGAAGAAGGGAGATGACAAATGGAAATACTTCTCACCTCTCACAGGTCCCTCTCATGTTAGTACTTCTGTTGAAAAATGTAGTATTGTTACTATCTGCCAGAAAGAACAGTGACACATTCAGGGATTTTCAAAGGATACCTGATCATATAAAAAGGCAATTCTTGGGTTATGCCAACATCTACCCAAAACCAAAAATTGAATGGATGAAAGTCTACTGTTTAAGAGAAGTTTTGGAGTGAGAGTTAAGTTACAGATGCAATTCCCCCCACTGGGTAGTCTTTTTATGTGTTGCTTCCCTTTTTCCCCCTCAGTTTCCCAATGTAGGAAATGGGAAACTATTTCCTATCAGATCAACACTTGATATTTGAATAATGACCTCAAAAAGGATGAGGAACATGCAAAAGGGCTAACTACCAGCATTGTGAATTAAACCACAAATACTTACCCTGAAAATGCTGTGTTGATGCCGTTATTGTTTGCTTTTCAAACTCATTTAGAAGGAAAACTTTTCAGAAAATGCAATATTCTGAAATTTACAATTAAAATCTCATTTTGTTCATTTGCTTCCCAGAAGAAACAAGTCTAGAGCTAAGGCTAACAGCTGGGGCTACTTTCTTCTCACTGGGAGAAACTTGGAGGTTGATGTGATTCCTGGGAGCAACTTATGCTTTAATAACTCTGATCCACACCCAAGAACCTCGAGGAGCTTCTGTCTAGATTCAAATGCTGATCTCTCAGAGGTTTTGCAATTTATTTTTTAATGGTCCACTCCTGAGACATTCATCTGACACTTCCACTATTACATTACCTGGATTAAAAAAGATGCTCATAAGAGTATTAGCCAGGTTCTTACACTCAGAAAGCTTTTGCAATTACAGTACCTCCTGAGTCACTAATTCAGGAGCCTGGGAAAAACAGAGCATTTTTGCTTATTTTTCCTTTCCAGTTCTGTTGTTTTTAAAACCTCCAGAAGAGCTCAAAGTTCCTCGTTAAGAGACTTGAAAAATGTATAGTCCTTGTAAATTAAATACTACAAGTTCTGAGATGAGTGATCCCTAAACATTCATTATTCACACTAATACGATTTAACTCTAACCCACTGTAAGATTTATAGAAATTAAAAGACTTCATATGCGTAAGGGTGATGAAAATATAATCCACCTCATCAAATGTTTATAAGGTGACTTTAGATTTCAGCCACAGAGTTGTCCCCAGGCTCCAGGAAGGTGCCACCTTGGGGGGAGGGCTCTGCATGAGCCTGTGGCACCCGCTGAGAGGGTGAGGAGGTGGCTTTTCTGGCTGTGAGAATTTGAGGTTTTTCTGCCCCTCTGCCTGTGCTGGCTGGACTCAGAGAGGGACTGCAAACCAATTTGGATCCAGGGCTATTTCCTTACAAAGAGAGGAAGCTGCTGGAAGGAAGAATGTGGCCTCTGCTATGTAGGAGCTGGCTTCCCTGCCTGCCAACAGGACCACAGAGGCTGCTTCTTTGTGCAGGGATTGGAGAGGCACAGTTTGAGGAGGAAATCTGTGTTATAACTGTGCATCTGCATTCCCCTTGGCTGGCATCCCAAGGAATTAGCAGTTCCTCTACCTTAGAGAGCAGGTACTCAATTTGGGATAGAGCTTGGGTACCGCTGGCATTTAATTGTTATACCCGTGAGCTGCAAGATCAGAGTGGAAATAGAAATGGGAGGAGTTCTTGCTAAATTCATTCTCTTTTTTTTTTTTTAACTATCAAAGCCGCTGCACACAAAGCTGCAGCAACTTCAGCAACTGTCTTGGTTGCACACCAAGGATTTCACTGAGAACATGTTAGAGGGAATCAGAAAGCAGAGAAAAGGTCACAAATAAGCACCTTAGGAACAATGAAAGCTTTTCTCCATGTAGCAGTGGGAGAGTTGCTAGAAAAACTGAAAAGGTATTAATCAGAAGTGGCTATAAATCCTCTGGAGTTTTGCTCTTATAAAACTCCTCAGAGAAAGTCTTGAAGGAAATGCAGGTCAAAGCCCAAAAAAGCTCTTGATCAGAGATTGCTGGAGGAAAATCTTCCCAGATGCCATTTAATAGGCAGCAATCACCCCAGGAGTGGGAAAGCCAAGTACGCTTGAAACATGGTTGCAGTTCCTAATAGGCCTTGTCACACTTAAGGCACTGCAAGCTCCATCCAACGAACAGCTGAAGCTGGCTGGCGATTCATAAAGCCAACAGTTTAAAGTTTATTATGATGAAAGCACTTAATGACAGCCATCGCTAGGGGCCCATCATTTATAAAGCTGTGCTGAGTATTAGACATGTAGCATGACCACCAATTTTATGTCACAATTGCTACCATAAAATGACCTTTGGTGATTTTTACTGCATGTGGTGGACAGCTCTTCTTTTACATTAGTGCTCTGTGGCTTTTCTTTGCAGACTATTATGCTGTCTAAAGCTTATTTGGCACTGTCGTGAGTCTCAACCCTTGTTATTACCCCGAAGGCCTGTCTAAAGGAAAACTCTCATGTTCTATTATAGCACTCCAATAATTTACAGATCTTACCATCCTTGGTTAGCGTCATAATTTAGTGCAGATATTTCTTCATTGTTACCACGTTTAATAAAAAAAAAAAAAATTAAAAAAAAAAATCCCTCAGTTTTCTACAGAAGGCACTAAATTCCCCATCCGGGCTGCTAAAATATGTGTGCTCCTGCATTATGGAGACATGGATAACTGGCTTTAATTTTTTGTTGTCAATTGAAAAGAACAGTGAGGGAAAGCAGTGAGCAGTAGTTAACCTGGAAGAAATCTCCTTAAAGCCTTAGGTATAAATGCTAGACGTTGCACAAACCCCAGATGCAATTTCAGTGCCTAATGCACAAACATGCATTTGCATGCGAACAATATTACTTAATTACCTCTCAATTTTAAGACCTACTTTGTATACTTGGGAAGTGTTTGAATATACCAGCACTTTACTGTCCTGATGTAAAGCATTACCAGCAAAGTGGTCTGTCCATGCTACAACACCTTTAAATTGTATATATAATTTTATAAATGATATAAAATCTGTTTCTGGTCCAGGAAAAAAAACACACCGGCATCGCACACTGCAATCTTGAAAGGATTTAAAATATGTGATTTCTGCTGGTACCTACTGTATTGGGTTTTATATAAAGCTTTTTTCAATAAGGTAAATTGTTACATGACAAACTCATCTTCCACCATTATCATCTGCTGTTTGTGTTTAACAACAGGAGTCCTGGTCTAACAAAACTGTTGTAATGGCTGTACAAATTACTCAGCTGAAAGCTTTTCACCAAACCAAACAGTATTAATCAGCAGTTCTTATGAAGGTGCTAATTAAAAACAATTTTCTTCCTCAGTTTGCAATACTAAGCCATCTTCATTTGCACAGTTTCCAATATACAGCTACTGTATACACTCACACTTCAGGGCTTCTATTAACTATTGAATCTCCTATTACCTATTTTATTACATTCCCCTCTCCCAAGTTTAGAAGCTTGTTGACATTTTAGGAGTCACAGCATGATATGTTTAATCATTTTAAAAGTACATTAATTGAAGTCAGAGTCAGGGAAAAAAAAAAACCAAACCAAAAAAAAAGAAACCAGGTCTTTTAGCACGAAGACTCTGCCAGGGCACAACACAGGCTCAACATCCAAATCCTTTTCTCCTGGCGTAACCCATCACCCAGGGGCAACATCGTAGGAGTGAAGGGGGAAGGTGCTTAAGGCGTGGAGCCATTATTTGAATTTTTTTTTTTTTTTTTGGCTGCTTTTTAATCAGCAGCCTTCTCCAAGTGAGGCCGTGTTGGCTATCTGCAGGGAAATGTATCCAAAATAAAAGACAGTTTCTGTTGCTGAAGGCCTATCGCTCCTTCGCCGTCGTCAGCCACGACAGCTCTTTGTTTTTGGGGGCTTGGCATCTGTTGAGTTTAACCCAGATTCGAGGGTCAAGATGTTTCTTCTCAGGCTGCGGAATGCCATCTGGACTACTGCTCCCTACATCTTCCCTCTACTTCTTTTTTTTTTTTAACACACAATCTCCAGACAAGAAGACAATGAAGATCCAAAGCTGCTCTAAGGGACAGAGATGGAAAATACTCAGCTTTTTTTACCCAGCCACAACAACAATATGCCGGGGCTGGTTTTTTTGGCAGCAAGCCAGCTGCTGACTAAGCAAGGAGCCTTAATCTGCCCAACTCACTTAAATAAAAAAAAAAAGGGGAAAGAAAAGTTAGGGTTTGTTACATTCAGCTGTTTCCACAGAGTCCACAGGTGGGAGAGGGGCACGGATCTTACCAAGAAGATGCTGCACAAGTTTCTGGGCTCAGCTCCAGAGTGTGTTGGCTGCTTTCTGAAGGCTATCAGTAAATGAGAAAGCAAAGAAAGCCTCTGGGTATGGGGAATGGATTTGGGGGGAATGTATCCTCCCCTTTTTCTTAAACATTCTGCTGCAAATTCACAAAGTCTTGCACTGGCTTTCTTTTAGCTTTATGGGGTTTTGCATCACACTGCCCTCATCTTCCCTGGCTTTAAGCAAGGGATGTTGCGGTGCAGGTGAGAATAATATTGATAACCAGCTCTTAAAAACATCTTTCCAAAGCTGCCTGTTTTAGGCTGCTGATTCGTGGCAGTGAAGGCATGGCAAACCATCTCAATCTGACTCAGAAGAATCTAAAAAGTGAATAAAAAGGCAGAAAGCAACAAAATTTTCGCTGAGGAAACAACATGGCATGACTATGTTGTGCTGAAAATTGATACAACCACCGGTGCACACTGTCCCAGCACCTGCCTTCAGCATCTCAAAGACATTTCACAAGAGTCAAAGGAATTTGCAGTTGGATGTCAGTGTTCATCCCCATATTTTAAGGAGAAAAGCACACATAAAGAAATCCAGGTAGAAGTATGCAACTTCAACTTTCTCTGTGGAAACAGAGACTCGGCTACACCCTCTCCTGCATTAGAGAAAACAGGTGAAAGACAGTAAGGTGCTCCCTTTGACTTGCAGTGTGTTGCTGCCTCTTCCCTCTCCCCCATATCAGCTGTGTCACCTGCCATATCAAGAGGTGGATCAAAAGCTCCACCCACTGCATCCTCTTTTGTTCAGGGAACTGTGAAGGAGAGTTGTAATGGAGATATAACACTTGATAAACCATACGTGGCTGGGCTCAAGATGCAAAGATGCTCCTCATGGGGGGAATGATTTTAATACCACTTCTCTCCTCATGTAAACATGTAACCATCAGGCCACAGGCAAAATGTGAATGACTTGTCTAATAAGGATTTTGCAGCAGGACAGGTACCTGGGGTAGCAAGCTCTCTTGCCTCATCTCACATTCTTAAGACATTTTTAATTTCAAATCCATCTAGATTTGTCAAATGGAAAGGTTTGTCCCAGGGTTCTGGAATGCTATCAGGGAAGAACTAGTTTGTAATTTTTAAGAAAGCCTTTGCCAGATCTCACAGCAGGAAAGGGAATATTCTTTTTTTTTTTCTTGGTCTTTTATGTTCTGAAGATCACAACTCACTGCCAGTGGCGGCAGCTGCATTAGGGCCGTGCCCAGGGGAATGGATGTCCACAAGAAGATCATTTCTCTCTGCCATTTTCTCGGAGGAAGGAGGAAGACACAATGTTGCTTTATAAACTACCAGCATAGATGGAGGAAATCTTCCATCAGCCTAAAGTTCAGATTCTCAGTTCAGACAGAACTGTTCTCATTCATCTTCAAAATACTTTGCAAACACAAAGTAATTAAGCTCAATATTACAGAAGACCGTAAACTATACAGTTAAAAATATATCAAGCATCCAAGACTAGTTAAAGCACATTGCTATACAGTTAAAAATATACCAAGTATCAAGGACTAGTTAAAGCACATCACATGAAAGGCTCTGCTACATTTTATAGGCATGACTTGACAAACAGCCCAACTTTTCCTTAGCAAAGATATTTGATTAATAAACACTGTATTAATAAATTTAAACTCTCCTGATGACTCTAAGAAAGAACAGGTTTAGTGCCTCATATGAAGCAACTTTCCAATACCCATTTTAAAATAAACAAAACAAGAAAAAAAACTTGATTATCTACCCCTGCAAAAATCTACATGGACCAAACCTGCAAGCACTTATGCAGATGAGTAACTTTACTGCCTGTGGAGCTCCAATGTGAGTTTGCAGGATGAAGGCTAAATGCATCTTTGGTAAACAAGCCCTCAATTACACACTTTAGGGATGGCAGCACCTGTGCAAAGCCTTCAACTCAAGCAACAGACACTAAAGAAATAAAAAGCAATTATCAGCTCCTAATTTGAGTAAAACTGTTTTCTTGTTAGAACTGAAAAACAGTTTTCAGAAACACTGGTTCTATTTTTGGCAACTAAACCATCTTTATTAGATTATTTTAGAGCAAACATCCAAGACCCCTTAAAATAAAAAGGTTCACAACTTTTAATGTTTCAGTATTTTTCACACTCCTTTGTTGATTATAAAGATTTCCTTGTACATGATTTTAGAGAAAAGAAAGGCACTGCTGAGTGGGACAAACAAAATAAACCAAATCAAACTGATGCCACCTTCACAGTGATTTTAAATTACCCCTAAATGTGTTTAATTTCTTACTAGAGGAGAGTCTTCCAACAAGAGTTTGAATATGAAACCCATGCCAGCTATAGGGGAGACACACTACTCAGTTCTAGGATAAATGGTTGGTTTGCATTGCCCCTGGTCTTTATCTAACACTGAGAATAGGCTGCTTTTTATCAAAAGAGGAATAAATTGCTGTTATTGTGATGTTAGCCCATCACTTGGCATTGCAATTCAAGTTTTTGTGAGAAAGAAATGTATGATCTAACTGCGACTTGACCTATGCCTTCTGAGATCCATCTAGGTGCTCTAATGGAGCATAAAAAGTATTGAATACAAGGACATGCAAACCCATAGTGAAGAAATTTGTTTGAGAAGAAGAGCAAAGAAAAAGGGACTTCCATAAGCTGGTGGTTTACGTGCTGCCCAGTTTCTTAAATATGGAAGAGTGCTGATTGCAAATCTGCAGTGATTTTAATTAATGTATTTTACCATCATCCTCCAGCCTTCTGTGCATCTAGCCCCTCCCTCTCTCTTTTTTTCATAATTTTAAAAGTGCTGTGTTTTAAGAGGCTGTACTGGATCCTCTGAAGACCCAGACTGTTTATTCTGAGAAGTCATTAAAATGATCAACCAACCCATTGAGAAAACAAGAAATTGATTCTGTTTCCTTGTAGGATTTTTACCTTTCCCAGAAAAAGAAAAGCCACATTAAATATTTACCAAATACACGGGCCACAACATATCACAATATAAACTCATTCAAGGGAGATAGTTTGATTACACTAAAAAAAAATCCTTTGGTTGTTATAGTGTTTCTTGGAATTTAACAGAAAATGGTGCTTCTTTTTTTTTTTTTTAAAGCAATTTCTAGGATGGTAGCATTTAGATTTTAGTCCTGATAAAGGCTCACTTTCCATTCATAGGCAGAACCTAAATGTGCTCTTCTTGTACCTAAACAGATAATAAGCACTCAGCACACTCCCCCTTCTTGACACAACACACTGAGACTAATCACACATAATTGGAGAGGAGGAGCAGAGGGGCTGGGCAGGCTATTGTGTCCAAAGGACAAATGGTCAGTTTATGAGGCTTTTGTCTGATGCATAATTTCTTATACATCTACAGGAGGAAAAGTCCTCCTGGAAAAATACATATGTACATACATACATATATATATATAAAAAAAGTATAGATAAAGCTTTCAACAATCAAGTAAATAAAGACATTTCAATCATGGATAGAAAAATCAACAGTGGAATTTAAAAAAAAAAAAAAAAGGCAGAAAGATCCAAATACTCAATAAGTACATTTTGAAAAGATCTTAACACAACTATTTCCTTCCTAACTAAATGTGAATGCATCTACTCCATATAATAAGCCCACAAAGTATATTACGTATTTTCAAATACACCCCAAAAATAACAGTTAAATGTATTATCAAAGTACATGCAAGTTTAAAGGCACAAAAGAGAAGGAAGCCAGCTTTACACCTTTGATAATGCACACATGTGAAGTCTGATCAGCTTTTAGGCTGGAATATAATTGCAAAAAATAAGTTCTGAAATCATACAAAAAGGATATCTCGATGTTTACACACTGTGAAAGAAGCCACAACATCTTGCTTAGCATTCAGATTAGAAACATTTCTCTAATGATGACTCAGGAACAAAAGGGGAGGGAGCTGAAACCTCCCCCATCATCCCCATACATGGATTAATTTTCAGGAGTCCACCTTAAAACAAAAGTGTCATCTTCTATCTGTGTTTGGTTAAAACGAGAAGAAAAGGGTAATGGAGGTTTTCCTCATATGTATCTTTTTCTTCATTTTTCAACTGCAAATAAAAAATGGATAAAGTGAGCAAACTGTATTTTAAAATGCTGACAGTTCTTGCTTAACTATGCTCCTTAGTGCAAATGATACTGCTAAAGATTAAACATTTAATAGCTACAAAAAAAAAACCCAACCTACTACAAGAACAGTATGTCAATTATTATGAGGAGCTGGTAAGAGTCTGTGAACAAACTAACTCGCACAATAAACAGCTGAACTTTACTAATAAAAAAAAAAAGTGAGTTCCCAAATTACTGTATTAAACACATTTTATTCAAGTAAGATTTAAGGCCTGAATTAAATCTATCAAGCAGAGAACTTCAGAACAAAGGCTAAAAGTTTATCCCTAATCAGCCTAACTATGGCTCTATATTTGGTGTTTAAGATCAACAACTGTTCCAGACCTCAGAAATACCATAATCTTAACTGAAGGTTTACATAATTGCAAGCCACTTTAAAGGCTTGATGAGCTTATTTATTAATTCTGTTTAATTTTTCAAAATTTCATTGTAAAGAGTGAATTACAACCCGGTAATTAGAGTGGTACAATTACAGTTGCTAGGGACAAATGTGCTCTTTTGATATAGAATAAAAGAATATATTTCTGAAAAAATGATGAATGATTATTTTCTTAGCTATTCAGGTTCAATGCAATTGAAAATGCATATACATATTTAGCTGAAGTATGGAAACTACACACACCTATTACAATTTGTAGTCACCCCACACAAAAATATTTGCATACATTTAATACAAGTCTAAAGAATAAATGTAAAAAAAAAAAAAAAAGCCTTTATCTGAGCCTGACACAAATGATCCCCGCACCTGAAATACTACATTTAAAGCCAGAACTGTTATTATCCCATATTTTTTTTTTGCTTTTATTTTCCTTGCCATCATGCATTAAGGATTTTAGTCGGTCTGTGTCACAGCAATTCTCATGTTATTTCAAGAAAGGCCCCTTTTTCCATATCATATTCTTCAGCTGTGAAGTGCCTCTGTGTAAGCTACTGTCTAGGAGCAATTAACACACTTTTCCTTTTCCATAGTGGGACATAAAGCCGATCTA
>VZTY01010378.1:7673-22673 GCA_013400935.1 Turnix velox | reverse complement strand
GAAATTTCCTGAAAAGTTTTCTGTGAAGCACCTTCCCCTTCATGTCCTGTAATACTCTACACTTATAAATAATAAAAAAAGGAGACTGATAACAGTAGCTTTATGTAAGCAAGCTTAGAAATCACGCTCAGATAAGTGCTTTTGACCTAAATCTTGTAGCACCTCGATCTGACATATAACCCCACAACTGTGAAATTCTGTATGAGATTTAGCAGTTTGAAGCTGCCAACTGACCCAGCCATAAAGCAGCCAGAGATAAGGATTTAAGGTACGATATGATACAATTAGACATTCACCTCCGATTTATTTCAGCCCATTCCAGTGTTTAACCTACTTAAAAGTTGCAGGTTTTTTATTAAAATGCAAATGCTAGTGTGTGCCATGTATTTATAGAGAGCTAAGCACAAGAAAGGAGCCTCGTAAATTAGATTTCTATGAATGAAAAGGGTAAACAGGAGATGCTTCTGCAAAACTCTTCGAGACGTGCAGAGATAAAGGATGGTTCTACCACACAAAATAATCAGATACCAAAAAAAAATAGCTGTTCAGAAGCAGCACACCTAAGGAGTACTTTAATCAAACATTTAGGTTACCTGCCAAAAGGACCATGATCTCTTCAAAATGCAATGCGGATTAAAGTGTTATCTAACACAAGCAGAAAACTAACCTTGGAGTGGAAGTTCGAAATGTGTTCATCATAATTTTCATGTCTTTGGATAGAGAAACCAGCTTTTTCAGCTAGATTGCAAAACTGGTTTAAAGTATTCCCTCGGAGTGGAGCAAATACCATTGCTTTCCCCTGGAACATTAAAAAGAGAATTTATACATCTTCAAAACTGGAAGGGAACCAGACATAACACACATCTGACTTTAAGCCTTTAAGATACTCGAGCTGGAAATGTCAATTGTTCTCTTCATAAAATACCAGAATAGGGTAGTATAAATCACTGTTCAAAACAGGCAAGATTTCTGTGATTTACACAAATGTAAAATAGAAAGGAATAAATAAATACTTTCCCTAGAAAACTGCCATACATCTGCTCCTTTTCATATAATAATACCCAAACAAAACCCAGAAAAAGCACACAAAATATACACTAGGATTAAAATCTGTTTGTTAGCTCCTGACCATGCAAAGACAGTAAATAATGATTTTCTTTTTTTTTCATTCTCACACATCCAAGAGTACCTCCCATTTGCTGTCTGTGGAATTACAGCAGTGCTCAACAAGGCAAAAGGGAAGGCAAATCAGACCCAACCATTAATTCCTTTAAAGCACCTGAGCAGCGTGACCAAATCTGAACTTAAGCTGGTAAATATTATTTAAAGCAGGACTTAATGTTCTCATTCTGGATCTTTCAAGATGATCAGGCCATTTATGATGCCTTATGGTCCGTTAGCTAATTTTTTGCTCATCCTTCTGTATTTAAGAAAGCCAAAAGGACTGCACCTTGAAGGGAGAGATTTTAGATGCTCTGTGCAAAGTATTAGCCCAGAGCTAAATCTATTTGATACAGCATCTCTTCAAATCTTATTTGCAAAATTAATTCTAATTGGCTGAATACTGTGTTCTGTCACATGGAATGAAAACTGGTTGAAGAGCTGTAAACAAAGGTTAATACCAGCCAACAGCTTATCACACTGAGAGGAGCCACAGAGTTTACTGGGACATCTTGAATTTAACTTCTACATTAATGAGAGCTGAGATCAAATTATGAAGCACTGTAATTGATCAAAGAGAATTAAAAAAAATATTTTTTAGGGGTCTGAAAAAGTTTTAAAATTATTAGATGCCACAGAGGTATATTTGGGTTGGGAAAGTGCAGTCTTGGCCACCAGAGGAAAAAAGAGAACTTGAGTGGCAACTCTGGAAAGTTACAGCCCTGACACTTAGTGAGGAGGACAGGGAGCAAATCTGTGTTACAGCTCATGCACACATGAGCTGAGCCAACATGCAGTGAAGCAGCAATAAAAACTCTACATCAGTATCTATGGTACTAATGTGTACTTAAAAGATTCCAATCATTAATACCACAGCACTGTATTTATTCTCACAATGCCCTCTGTGAGATAGGGAAATACTGTTATCCTCTTCTTTCTCATGGGAAATTTAAGTACAAAAGAGGCCCAGGGCAATATCCAGGGCCACTCACTTCTGCTCATTTGTGTAGCTATAACTTTAATTCCATAGCTAAATAAGAGGTGCAAATGGGTGTAACTCTCACCAAAGGCACTGGAATTGCTTATGTAAATGTTAGGTCTGAATATAGGCTCAGCACAGGATGAAAAACATTAAACACAGGAAATCACAATCAATGAGAAATGTACTGTAACTTCCTTCACATCCTCAGCATGCTTTAATGTCATCAGACAGAAGTGGGCAGCAAACAGAGCCTTCTGCTGAGGATTGTCCTCTTGCTGCCACTTCACTCTCCCCAGAACACTCTTCTCCAGAGACACTTCCAGGACTTCTCTGGAGTCCCTCATCTTCATGAGCAGCTTCAGAGGGAGGTCACTGTAACAGGAAGCATGTTCCTCCACCCAGGGCTTATTGACCATATAATTCACATGGAGGCTTCAGGGTTGGCTAAAACCTCATTGAACAGACATTACTGGGGGTCCCAAGCCCTGTATCAGCCATGCACCCACCAACTTCAATGAGGAAGCAAGGATCATACAGCATCTCCCTCAGCAGATGTCCATTTGAAGTCAGTGGTCCAAGTATTCATTCCTTCTCACCCTCTCTGTAGACTAATTACTTTAAATTTCATTTGAAAGAGAAATACAGTAAAAAAGAAAGCAACCTGGTATGAAATATCTCATAAAAACAGAACAAAAGTCTTGAAGTTACTAAAATAAGGAGTCACTACACAGTTTCTTTTGCCTTGCTCCTTAGTTGGTGTAAAACTAATTCCTCTACTGAACATGGTGTGTATCCAGAATACCTAAAGACCATGTTCTTGCTGATAAAAAACAAGAAATCATAATTAAACTGTAGGAGGCTTTGCAGAGGTACTGTCATCACTTCTGGCCTACCACAATCTGGGTTTGAAGAACTTTCTTGATGAATGCCTGATCTCTGTGATCCTATCTCTTGTGGGTCTGCAATTGCATTTGTAATTTTAAAACTGATTGCTCTACAATAACCAAATCAGACCAGTGAGCTGGACATACACTTGGTGTTGCTTAATTTGAAGCTTGTCATTCAAAAGTGCCTCCTAGTTTAGGATGATGTTGGAAGTTCAGAATGGCCTTTCTTTCCTCAGCTGGGCAAATGCTTCCAGTAGATTGATAAAGAAAAATCTCTATTTTAATTACAATATTTTGAAGTGTCACTGAAATGCTGCAACTAGATAATGGGACAGACATTCACATATTGGACATGACTAAGTTTACTCATCAATCATTATTAAGTGCAGGCTAATTTGCTGGTAACAATCACAACTCAATAGCATCCAACTGACTTTGGGATTTTGAATGGAAGACCACAGAAGAATCAAAGTCTTCTTAAAAGATGTTCTTAATTAGGGAAATATGCAAACAAACAATTGCTTGTTCCCAGATTGAAATTTAAAGCATGTTTTAATGACAAGGAAAAAATTAAACTACATGTTGTCAAATCATATAGCTTGCTCATAAGAGGAATAAAATATAGCCATTCAAGATAAATGTTTGATGTAATTCTTGGAATTGGTTTACAGGTGACATTTGCCTCTGTAACAAATTCAGATAAGAATTTTTAGCCCCCTGTGAGCTGTTCATTTCTCCCCTGTTAATTTCTGGTCCTCTTTTCCTGTGCCAATACAAATGTCCAAGGGGCCATAATATAAATCAGATAACTGAAATGACCAGAGTTTTATTTCTAGGAAGACTGAAAGTTACCCAAAACCACATCATTCTTTGCCATAAGGACTCTAATAGTCACAAATAACATCCTTCATGAAAATTAAAGTAATGCAGATCAATTTATCTCTTTTTAAATTGACAGTAAAATTAGTTTGCCTGTTCTGAATTCCTCCTTCAAGACAAGGATATCTGTTATTTTCTGTTTATTCCACTTTTCCTTCCAATTTTGCTGGCTTTTATTTCTCCTTAACTTTTATATCCTAGTAGTATCCTAGTTACAGTAGAAAGATGTCTTATATCTAGACATACCTTCAATTTGAGATCATTCCTCTATCAGTCTGGCAAACTATTATCAATAAGGAAATGTGACTTCTAAATTTAAGACAAAATAATCCATGTGGAAGAGTGAACTTAATTAAAGTAATTTATGCCTTAGCTTGGGATAAACTAATGCCCATAAACTATTCTTAATTATTGCAACTGGGAAATAAATTCAGTATTAATTTATTTTTTCATCAAAGGCCAAAGTAAAGTTTCCCCTGAGGTGACTCTTACAATCATACAGGTTAACAAGAGCAGTAAAAATAATCATAGAATCATAGAATAGTTTGGGTTGGAAGGGACCTTCAAGATCATTAAGTTCCAACCCCCCTGACATGGGCAGGGGCACCTCCCACATCAGGTTGTTGTACTTGTGATTGCATTTTCTCTTAGGATTTTGGAAAAATATACACTTTTATTTGAGGAATCAGGTGTGAACATTGATGTGGGATGAAAAAAAAGTACTTTTTTGCATTTTATTAAACTAGGATCAGCTTTGCCTTCCAGATAACCTCTAGTCTCAAAAAAACACCACACCCTGACAGCTGATGTTACATCACAGAAGTCTGAATGCAACTCTCTGGGCAAGAGCTGCTTAACCTCCTCTTGCTGCCACGGACAGAAATATCTGGCTAACCTTTCCTTGGGGTTTCTGTCTTCCTGGCAGCCTTGCCTCACAGCTCATTAAAATAATT
Source organism: Turnix velox (assembly GCA_013400935.1). Lineage (NCBI taxonomy): Eukaryota > Metazoa > Chordata > Aves > Charadriiformes > Turnicidae > Turnix > Turnix velox. The sequence continues at coordinate 17,811 of VZTY01010378.1, read as the reverse complement.
CAGTCTTAAGTAACTTGCTTTAGGTCACTCAGGGAAGTCTATGCTAGAACCAAGAATAGAAACCTGATCACTCTTAGCAAAGAATGGGATTACTTACATGACTAAAATGACTCTGCTTCTTAAGCCTTTGCACGTTTGGTTCTTCTATTCCTTTTACAGAGCAAATCTCTTGCACAAAGGGTACAATACCATTTTTAAATGACATTTGGAGAATGCACTGCTAACAAGAAATACTTTGGTTTTGAAATGCAAAGTTTACCTTATGGGAAGATTTTTATGATAAGGACGAAAGGTAAATCTGTTTCAAATTCCTACTTAGAGCAGTTGGTTCACATGTTTCCTTGTATCCTCTTTTTTAAATCTTTTTTTTCAAATCTTCTTTCTTTTTTTTTAAATCTTTTTTCTTTTTTTTTTAAGATTCAGAACTATTTGTTGGGTTTAAATATATGCATGTAACAGGGATTTTTTTTGGCCTGATGTAACAGCTTAATCAACTGAGATGGGTAAAATACTTCCTTACTGATACATAAAATATGTAAGCACTTCATGAAGAGCTTAATTTTGTTATGTTCTAAGGCATAAAACACAGAAACACAGGACTGACTTGATGCAAAAAAGAGTTTAGTCTACAATATATGCACAAGGGTTTTGTTCATTTTATATAAACAAAAAAGAAAAAAAAATACCCTTTCATAATAAATAAAGCACAATGACAAAGGTTACAATTGAAGGGATTACAACTGACAGAAAGCCAACATAAAAACTTTCAATATCATACTTTTACTTTAATATGAAGACATTATTATCAAAGGAAAATACTTGAGAAATGCTTTGATAAAAATAATCTCACGCTATCTTTGAAGCGGTTTCATTTATTTTACTACCCACTGTGTTCCTTATCAGAAGGCCAAGTATAAGAAGTTTCCTAGTTTATGATTAGGAAAGAATCTGATAGATTAGAAGACTCAATTGAAGTTGGACATAATAAGTATTAAAGTATTACATGACATTAATCCTGCCATTCCATTACTCTCTCAATCATTGTGCACAGACTAATTATTCTGAAGCCAGTGTTCAGGAGAAAATAGAAACATACTTACACTGGGTTGGAGTAATCTCTTTATTGCATCAACAAGGCTAGCTCTGTACTGGTCCAGAAACAGGCTGACATTGAGAAGAGAACAGAATCCAGATTAAAATGGGGTTTCAATTCTAATGATACTAATGCAGATAAGCACAAGGCTAATTACAGATGTTTACACAATGCTGTAAAAGAGAAACTGTGGTCTACATTTCCATCCAGCTCAGCTATTTTTAAATACTATAAAAAATACACAGAACCAAAGACAATAAAAAAACCAAAATTAAAATATCATCATGAAACTGATCTATAAATAGCTGAAATTTTCTTTTAAAATACTGTTACAAAAGAAATTAGGATTATTTAACATGTTTTACATAAGCTGAGTGGGGGAGAGTTTTTTTAAGTATATTCTATTGCATTTCAGGTCTTACTATTTAGGGTATATTTTTTTTCCACAGTCGTGGAATCAACTCACTGTTAACTATTATGCTTATTTATTTTATTTCTATATCAATCTCTATTTATTCCTATAAAGACCTACAAGCCCCTCCATCTTCTCTCCCTCAAATACCATGACCCAGATCAGAGTTGCCTCTTTCCAGAGTGAAATCCTTCATCTCCAGCATGTGTCCCTCAAGGATAGCAGCAGAGGCAATTTTCCCATGTGATGTTGCCAACACGCTTGGCCTTATTTTGGCGTGATTACCTCATGATTTGAGGGGATAATTCATTCCTTGTGCCCCTCAGTACCTTAATGTATATACTAATAGTGGCAACCAGGGTGCCAATCACTCTTGACTAGATATTTGTGGACATGTAGTTACAGTGGATGAGAGTGCATTTACAATGGTTAGTGAACAACCACCGGAGAGCAACCGATGCCTTTCAGCCCTTACTACCAGGGGCTGCATTTATATTGGTGATTCAGATAAGGAACTCTATCAAGCAGGACACAAATAATGTGATTCTCTTTCCATTATTTGCCACGCTCTCTGTAAAAAAACCCAAACAAACCAGCTTCCCAGCTTGTGTCAAGATCAAATTCCACAGTAAATGGCATTTTGTCCATTCTTTAGGATTCTTTTCCATTCTCCCTTTTCCTTTATTCACAAACATCTTGTTCTGAAGGAATGTGGGTAATTTTTTTCCAGGTTTGAAATTTCTAAAAGAGCACATGAAACCACTGAAGAGGAAAGAAGTGACCTGCCAGTCACATACCAGACATCAAGAACAGAGCAAGTGGGGATATTTAGGAAAGGACAAGGAGGACAGAATACAATATAACACAGGGTCAGGCAGCTGCATAAGAGCAGTGAGTATTTGCTACCTGGGGCGGAATCACAAAACTTGCCAGTGACCAAATTTCATCAGGGAAAACTGGCAGAAACTCACATTGTTGAGAAAATATGGTAGACTTGGTATCCACACATTTCTTAAGTCACATTTCCTACTGAAGGATGACTTTTTAAATTTCTTCAGAAGATCCTAAAGTGTTAGCTACCAATTTTTCTGATAGCCTACACATAAGAAAATTTAAATTTCAGCAATTGGCATGATGGTTGCCCCTCAGTCTTCATTAATCTTAGTGGAAGGGCATTACTGAGAAAGTGCTTGTTTAATTCACTGAAACAGCTGCTGAAATCCCTTAACATCTCCTAGGAGTTTTAATCACATTCACCTCAGGTAGATCGCTATGCAGATCTACACCATGAGACACAACTTCACTGGGAACCCAGCCACCTGCAGAAGAGGTGGAACATAGTGCACCAGTCCCCTTTCAAAAGAATCTCTAAAAATAATTATTTTTCTTCAACAAGGAACATTGCAAGCATACACACATTTAATACTTGCTGAGATCCTGTGTAGACAGAAGTGCATTACAAATGTAAAAGGCATTCCCAATGTTTTTATTTTTGAAAGCAGTGTAGTGGAAACACTATTTTGAGGCAGCATAGCAGTGCTAAAATTCATTTTGCATGGACCTGCATAGAACTATCTTTTTTAACAGTGAGACAAGAGCACAACTGCTGCTACCCATCTGATTCCTTTACAATAAGAGAACTGCAGGCCTCTCTTTACTAGAAACTGAGTGTCTGTTTTCTTAAAATCATAGAATGGTTTAGGTTGGAAGGGACCTTAAAGATCATCTAGTTCCAGCACCTCTGCCATGGGTAGGGACATCTCCCACTAGACCAGGTTGCTCAATGTCTCATCCAGCCTGGCCTTAAACACCTCCACAACCTCTCTGGACAACTTGTTCTAGTGTCTCACCACCCTCATGGTAAAGAACCTCTTTTTATGGTTAAATGACCTACTAAGAGACTAGACAACTTCAGTAACACCTTTTCTGTCCAACTCGCACTTGATATTTAGGTGAGATGGGAGGTAGACTCTTTGCCCTCTTGGCTTAGGAAAATAACCAGGGATAGTTGCCCTGACTCTGCTCCCAGTTGCCCATGTCCTCCAAAATGCCTGTCCCTGGGAACAGGACCTACATCAATTGAAAAAGATCTCCTATACTGTGGTTTCATCTGCTGCTCTGTGAGCCATATAGTCTGACCAGAGGGAGCAGAGAATCCAAGAAGTTTTATTCATGCATTGCAGTGACACCAGGGAACATCTCTTTACTGGATGGGAGGACAGAAACAATGGATGTAAATTGGAAGGGGGTAGATTTAGACTCTACATAAGAAAGAAATTCTTTACAGTGAGGGTGGTGAAACACTGGAACAGGTTGCCCAGAGAGGATGTGGATGCCCCCTCTCTGGAGGTGTTCAAGACCAGGCTGGACAAGGCACTGAGCAGCCTGATCTAGTGGGAGGTGTCCCTGCCTATGGCAGGGGGGTTGGAACTCGATGATCTATAAGATCCCTTCCAACCCAAATTATCCTATGATTCTATGATTCTATACTCCATCTGAGTCACAGGATGCCTTGAATAAGGAAAATCCTGAAGAAGTCATTAGATAACCTGCATTGCAAGCAGGGCTAGCACATAATTTGGCCCACACAAGATTTAGCCACATGATTTCTCTTACCAGTAGGATTTGTATGACTAAATGTTACCACAGCATACTGAAAATGTACCCCAGAGAATCCTTTAAAGCTCACAGCCACTCAGTAAAATTAAATAATGCATTGTTCTAAACCATTCTCACTCAGTTCTCATACATTAATTTAAATTTGGCTTAGCTTGCCACTACTTCAGTGGCAATGTCTCCTGTTTATGTTGTAAGGATGCTGTGAAAGCAGCAGCTGAGGACAGGAAGAGCAAGGCTTTTGTGGGTCAGCAAAGAACTTTCAGATCACAGCAGCAGAGAGGCAAAACCACAGCTTATGATTTGGCCTTTGCCCAGGCAGTGCCCTAAACCTGGGAAATCTGGATGAACAGGCAGTCTTGTCACCTCTCTCTTATTAATTTCTTTATAAAGTTAATTTTTAAATTAATTACAATTGAAACCAAAATGAATTTTTATACCAAAAGTAAGGCACAAGATATTAAAAAAACCCAAGTAGATTCTCAGTTTGCTTCATATAGATATGTTGTGCCTCACAAGGGACATATACTTACATTTGACAGGCTATGATATGAACTTGTTTTTCTTTTTGCATGCTTTGGAAATAGTAAAAGGGAGTTTAGTTTACAGATGTACTTCAGACATTTCTACATGCATGTGGTAGTTATAGTGGGCATCCATGTAGAATTATAGCAGGTCCAGAAGAGGACCATGAAGATGATCAGAGGGCTGGAGCACCTCCCTTATGAGGACAAGCTGAAGGAGTTGGGGTTGTTCAGACTGGAGAAGAGAAGGCTCAGGGGGGACCTCAGAGTAGCTTCTCGATACCTGAAGGGGGCTACAGAAAGGCTGGGGTAGGACTTTTTAATAGGGTGCAGGATGGCAGGATCAAATGTAATGGATGCAAATTGGAAGAGGGGAGATTTAAGCTGGATACAAGAAAGAAGTTCTTTATTGCTATTGTAGTGAAACACAGGAACAGGTTGCCCAGAGAGGTGTGGATGCCTCCTCTCTGGAGGTGTTTAAGGCCAGGTTGGATGAGGCATTGAGCAGCCTGGTCTAATGGGAGGTATCTCTGCCCATGGCAGGGGTGTTGGAACTAGATGATCTTGAAGGTCCCTTCCAATGCAAACCATTCCATGATTCTATGTATAGTGCCTAATGCATAGAGCCATTTATCTTTTTTTTTTACCTCCAACAACATGACTGACATCAACTAAAAAAAACCCTACTTCCATGTCATCAGATTTCAATATGCTTGAAAGTGTGTGCAAGAAACCAGGCTTGAAATGAGCATTTAATTTAAACTGAAGAAGGACAACAATCATTCTTGAAAAAAATACTTCCTTACACTAAACAAAATACTAATGGGGACAAAATTCACGTGCTTTAAGATGATTACAGAATGTTTTCTGTTCCATTGCACATTCCTGATGAATCCACAACTCTCCATAACTTCAGGAAAAATCTCACCAGTGAAAGTAATGTGGGATTGTCCACCCATTACTTCACAAGAGCATAAAAGACAATTTTTCTATTAGCATAGAACTGCTGGCTTTCACTCTCATTTTGATTTCAAATCTCAGCAACTTTTTTCTCAGTAAAGAAAAGAATACACACTTTTATATCACCAGAAATCTGAGGTTCTCAAGAGCTTTGGGAGAGTCTCAGTTTTGGCCTGTTGTTTCTCCTCCTCTGTCCATAGTCACATTTCCAGCACCTGCATGACTTCATATCCACAAGTCTAGGTCAAATAAAAGTCTGAATTTCTTTCAGCCTTCACTTGGACTTAAAGAATTCCCCTCAAAAAATATGAGGTGGGTGGATGTGCTATAAAAATTCCATTATTTTAGTACTTTTTTCCAAAGTATCCTTCTTCCAGGTGTGGCCTCACTAAGATATTTTTTTCCTCTTATTTTTATCTCATAGTTTACATTTTATAAGTTATTTTGTAACTGCTGAACCGTGAAACTGTTTTTATTGTCAAAATCTTGAATGTTTAAATAATGACTAGCTTTCACAGTTTGCCTCTTATTTATTTTATAATCTAGTTGCAGCTACTAAATTTAGCTGTTAACTAATAGACTGTCTGTTCTGGGAAATAACTTATTTTCCACCCCTGCACACAAGGTTTATGAAAATCTAACTGTAAATATATGAATATAATCATATCACTGCTTGTTGTAATCATGTACATTTTTACTTGAACCTCCATGTGGATTTGGAATATGTTTATGAATAGAGCTTGTTTTCATGTAAATGGGATCAAGCAGTACCACTGGTTAGCTATTCAGAGAATCAGACAATATCAACCTGGCTGGAAACACTTAAAAAAAAATTTTATCCATGTCCCTAATATTTGAACTCAGGTTTTTTTTGCTTTCTGGTCTAATCCTAGATTTTATTGACTGACAATGAGCTATATGATGGTGTTAAACTAAAAACAATCCATTCTATCTGTTTTTATTGCCACATACTTCAGGTTGCAGCTGAGGAGATAGAAGATATTTTTTTATTTTCCCTTCTTCAATGGCAGCCCAAAAAATTCAGAGAGCAATGATCCTGCCAACAATTCTCAAGCCAATTCTATATCAGAAAAAGAAATACATAAAAGTAAAATGAAGATTCGAGTATGATAAAACATGGAACTTTCTTTCCCCACAGTCTTTTCATGTACTAGAAAAATCTAGTGTCTGTAACTAAAAGAATGCTTTCTTAAAGAAATGAAGAATAAAAGGATTTTCATGCTTGTTAAACTATACATATGGGCACTTGCAATAAGAAAATAGAGACAATTTGCGAATAAAAACAGGTCCTTTAAACTACCCTGCACATTTCTATTTATTTTTTAGAAATCCATAAATATTTATACACTTACCTGCATCTTAAGTGCTTCAAAATAAATGTACAAAATGCAGGGATTTCAAATGCATTATGTATTTTACCTGTCATGTTTGATTCTTTGTTTCCTAAAGAAACTACACTATTTCCAAACAGAGCAGGAGGAGAATTAGGCAAGAATAATAGGGGAAAAAAACAACTTAAGTCTTGCTCCACTCCGCTGTGTTCCCCAGCACAAATAGGATGACATGGTGTGAGTATCAAGAATACAAGAGATGGCACAGACAGGTTGTTTTGATATTTGTGTGAAGAACAAATTTAACTCTAAATCTCTTGGCAAGACCTTGCTTCACCCACATAATCTGGAGAACATCCATATGTGAGCCTTGTCTAAGCCTCTGAGAAGACTGTTCCCCTCCTGCTCATGTCCGCCAGCACTCTGATCTGACTTTCATACTTAATCTGATCTAATCCTGTCCAGCATTAACTTCATCTGTGCAATGAAACCTGGAGTATCCATTCTAATATTTAGTGAGGAAGGCATTTACTAAATTACTTGCTGAAATCATATGGTGTTGTTTAGCTCCTTATTTTAATCAGATGATGCATCTCTGAGGCACATTATCAGCGATTAGTTAGAAACCCCTTCTCTGTCCTTTTTGGGAACAAAGAACTTTTCTGAAATGAAATGCTGAGAGGAATGTCAACAAATAGGTATTAAAAAAATGAAAAAAAAAAAAAAAAGATTACCAAACACACTTTCTCCAGTGCAAAACAAAAATATTAACTTTTCTGAAATAAGAAGGGTTTGCAAAAAGAGCAAATTATCAAAGAAAAAAAAAAGGCAATAAAAAAAAGCTTTAGAGGAATATTTTATCAGAAGCCACTTTAAAAGAACATTGTTTAAAAAGACAATAGACAGCTTTGTACTCTCCTTTGCCTTTTTCCTTTAACTATTTCTTGTGAAGGTACAGAAATCTGTGGAACTGAGCTATCCTAGGAAGTCCCTGTTTCAGATTTGGTCTCTCGCTACAGTTATGTGCAACTAAAAATAAATAGCTCTTTCTGTGTTGGATATTTAAAGGGCCAAGAGGAAATATTAATGGAGGATTGACAGATTGATTTAAAAAAAATCTAGTCTCCTAAATGAAAATTGCAAATCTCTTTTTACACTGTTTTCATTTAATAACACAAATTGTTGTTATTGTATCATTTTTAAAGTTAGCAAACACTAAATACAGCCCAACACAATTCTGAAAATCCAGTATCAGAAAAGAGTTGTGCCAATAATCAAAGCTATTTGCATAAATTAAACAACATACATGTATTACATAAATTCATAAACGAAGTGCTGTGCTCTAATTTTTTTTTACTAAGAATTCTCTCAAAATTAACACGTGCCTGTGCAAATAATATAAAGCCTATGCCTACAAATATTAACTGTTAAATTGATTTAAGAAACAGAATGTGAGGGGGATAAAAAAGATTTTTGTAAAATCATTTTTTCCCTTGGAAAGATTTTCCGGGGAGCAAAAAATATATCCCTTTATATCAATAGTCAGATCTTTCCTAAGAAGTAAGCTAATTGAGCTGTTTGTGTTGATAAACTCCCTTTTCTCCAGACTGTTCCTCACTGAGCCATAATTATTTGCAATTTGCCTAAGTCGTCCATTTACTGATACGTCAAGCATGAAACAGAGGCAATTCCAGAAAATGGAAATGCTTCTCAAAATCAATCTTTGGGAAATAATGTGGTAGAAGTTACTGTGTGATAGAAGACTACCTTATAACTGTCACATGGAGATGAATATTAATTTGTTGAGGTTAAGGTGGCTTTGTGCTTCATTTGTTGACTTTGCTTAGCCATCAGCAAGCAGCACAGTACAATTACTCCAGCAAAGCTATTTTTCTAACACGAGTTTTATGATTTTTATGTACTTACCAGTCAGCACACATAACAATGTCAAAATGTCCTTCCAGTTGAGAGACATCTGTCTCATTATCCCATCGTAAAATGCTAGAGGAAAAAAAAAAAGATTTTAAAAAAAAAAAAAAAGGAAAAGAAAAAAGGACGTACATTTTTCATCTTGAGATTTTTAAAGGATTAGAATTATTCTTACACGACATAGAAGTGTTTTAAAAACTGCGCACTTGTTACTCTTGAAGGGGAATGTAAAAATATTATTCTGTACATTTTTAAAGGTTTGAAATCCGAAAGCTAAAGAGCTGGTTTTTATTGTAACAGAAAGGCAAGCTACACAGCTCCTGACAAGTGGATCACCAGCAAATAGGCATTTCCCAATTAGTGGCACATTTGTGGCTTCAGAATTTTTAACTTCCAAGCATCACTGCACGGGGAAGTGAAGTCAAAGGACCGACCCATCTGGATGAAAGACAAATTTACAGGACACAGGTGAATTTGTGGATTTCCCTTACATCTGGCAGGCCAGTCAGTTGTGTTTCTCATTGAAGAAGTGAGCATTCACTTGGGCTGGAGGGAGGAGGGCCAGGGTGAAAGAATGCCAAGCTTAACTTCAATGCCAGCTATGTTGCCTCGGGCAGGCTTAAAAATACAGCAGTGCTGACTCTGTCAACACCTATTCTCTCCTAGGTGATAAGTTCTTTAATTCTAAGGTACCCAATAGAAGGCAAAAAGACACATATGTGCAAAGTTCTTCTTTGTTTATAATTGCTGCTGATTTGTGTAGCTGCCACGAAGAATTTCAGGACTTAACTCCCATTTAAAAACAGCAACTAGTAGTGGAATTTACTGCATACTTAAAAATATCATTGCCCCAAAGATTTGAAGATGCATTTCTATTTCTAGCCTTTTTTTTTTTTTTTTTAAATGAATCTATCCTTCTTTTTCATTTCCTGGTTATTTATAATAGAAAGTAGATAAATATTTATGGGAAAAGCACTTGTGGGGGAAGGGTCTAATCTGATCTTGTCAGGTTGTGCTGCTTATCTCAGTTTTGTATGAGTCTTGACCAAATAGACCCTTTAGTCTTCCCGCAGCTATAATCTACTTCTGGTTAAAAGCCATCTCCATTCACATCCTACTTCTAATATTTAACTGAGGATCAGTTATAATGTGTTCATTCAGAAATGTTCCCTAAGTATATAGGAAAAAAAAAAAGGGAAATTTTTTTGCATTGGCTACACAATATGCAAAAAAGACTGGTAATCACAGAGAC
>VZTY01010377.1:26349-37334 GCA_013400935.1 Turnix velox | reverse complement strand
TCCAACCCAAACCATTCTATGATTCTATGTGATAAAATTACCAGTTGTCAGCAGCAGAGGAGGAGATGCAACTGATAATACTCATCAAAATGGCACAGGGAAGCCAGGTTGTCTTCACTCTCCCATTGCAAAAAGCCTCCTGCAACCCCAGGAGCAGGATGAAGGGAGGATGCCAAGGAGTTGGAGGCAGTGGGACAGGGACAGGGTGTCCTTCTTGGGGGAGGATCAATGAAATAAAAGGTGAAAAAGCCCTGCAAGTCACTGAAACATTCAAATCCACTTGTTCTGATGATGTGAGATTATTTTCTTAGGTAGGAAGAATTACCATACAGCATTCCCATTGATATTCAAGCTAACTGGACTTTGAGAAGAAAAAAAAAAAAAAAAAAGGTCAGCAAGACTCTTATTTCGTGGATTTCTTTTTTTTCCCCCAGTTTGAGCTCAGCGCTGAAGCTCCCGGTGTTATTTTTCTGAAGGACAGGAGGGGGCAGATGTCACGTCTGGAAAGTGGAGCCGAGATTTGGGGGATGAGGTTAATTATGAGGTTATTTGTTATGAACTTCAGAGCTGAGATCTTTTGCTGAGTGGGCTGAGTCTGGGATGTGCAGCACAGAGCATTTGTCTCATCAAAGGGTGAATCGTGCCCTGGCTGAAATAGTTTGGAATTGGCAAGGATTAAAGTGTTTTATGAGATATTTGCTGCCACTTTCCAGACTTCAGGCATCTCTTTTCACCTTGATTTGCCATTTTTGTGCCTTCCTTGTGCCATTCCAACAGCCTACCCCCCCCCTTTTTCTGGTTATTTGCTGGGCTGCTGGCAGGAGCCAACCCTCCTGCTACCTGGGAATTTTCCATGTGTTTCCACTTGAATGGGCTCTGATAAAACAAATTACTTCCTAGATGGATATTTTGTAAGCAAACCACCTCTTTTTTTTTCTTTGCAAACAACATATCTGGGGTTTCTGAAATCAAGCACGTGAGGGCTGGGCTGACCAACCTCTTAGTGAAAAACACAGGTCAGGGTTGGGCTGAAAAAAAGCTTTTCATGAGGCTCTGGAGTAAGACACTTCCCTGTTAATCCTGTGTAAAGAAAAGCAAAAAGGTTAACACAAGATGAATTGAATTATATTAGTGAAAATGGCATCATTAGAAAGAAGCCTATTCCTGCAAAATGCACAAATAGAGCTGAATTCACAGATGCATTAGGGTCTTCTGCACCAGGAATATTTGTCATCTCAGAAGAAAGTGGAAGAGGCTTGTTCTTCAGTGCCTGACACGTCACTACATGCTGTGAAGTGCAAATAGAGGAAGAAAAATTAACACATAAAAGAAACGTACTGTTTCTGCAGGAAAATTAGCCAGCTAAAGCTCAGAGAGCTGGATTTTTTTTTTTTTTCTTAAATAATAATAAAAAAAAAAGCCAAACCCACCAAACAACAGAACAGCAGCAGAAAATAGCAGCTGTATTTTCTTTTTGCTTTGCTGGAGAGAGAGAGAAGGGAGGGGGGAAAAAAAAAAGAGGAAATTTTATATTGCAACTTGCAGTGCTCTGAGCTGGAGGAGATAAGGCTTTGCATGAGAGGCAAAAATACTTGGTAGAAATGCTCAAAGCTGGAAACAATCCTCCAAGTCCTTTTGTGTTTCCAGAGCTGTAATTCTCAAGTGAGCACCAACCACAAGGCATGTGTGGCAGGGAGGAAGGAGGAGGAGGAGCTGGGTGCTGTTGCATCCTGTGTGTGGATTTCTCTCTGGAAAAGCTTGTCTCCAGCATCCCTGCAACCTGCTTTTCCTTTTCTTCTCCTCTGTTCTCTAACACAGATACAAAGAGTCTCAAAATGTTGCTCAGATGTGAAAATGAACTCTGCATAAAAGGAAAATAATCTCATTATTCTATTGTGAGACACCACAGAGTACTTTAGATCCACTGTGTGACTGTGTTTTGTTTTTAAAAGAGTTTTTTGGGGGCTTTTTGACTTCTTGACTCATTCCCTGATTTTAACAACCCTTGTGGATTTAGGTGACTGAAAGGTGTGGTTGGAAGGGATCTTGANGTGACTGAAAGGAAGGGACCTTAAAGATCATCTAGGTCCATCCTTCCTGCTGTGGGTAAGGACATCACCCATTAGATTTTAGGGTGAGTAAGGACATCACCCATTAGATTTTAGGGTGAGTTTGTGGATTTGAGCATGATTAGGGCTTTGAAGTTTAGAAACTTGTTCCTNTAGATTTTAGGGTGAATAAGGACATCACCCATTAGATTTTAGGGTGAATAAGGACATCTCCCATTAGATTTTAGGGTGAGTAAGGACATCTCCCATTAGATTTTAGGATGATTTTTGTGGATTTGAGGAGGATTGGGGCTTTGAAGGTTAGAAACTTGTTCCCAAAAATCTGGTTAAGGGAGAGAAAGAGTTGTTGCTTTGGGTTTGAGCCTTTGACCAGCCAGGATTAGATGCTGCCAGGTAGGGGAGCTTTGCCTGAGAAACATCAAGGGAATAACATGATTGATTGACCTTGGTCTTTGCCTTTCCAGTGTGGTTTTTGTGTTGTTTTTCCCTTTTTCTGCAGTGTGTTAGATGTTAAAAATAAAAATCAACTCACCTTATCCTTGTTACCATGAAAAATGGATTAGTATCTTCTGATCTCCTGGTACTTTTGGGGTTTGTTTTGCTCTGTGGTTGTTTGAGCCTTCAGGCTGCTCATGAGCTGTTGTGTGAACTTGGTTCTTGTGAGCACAGAGCAGAGAAGGACAATCCCACCCTCTGTCCTCACCAGGACCTTGAGGGTACCTCCTAATGGTGGGAAAGGGGATGGGGAGAGTGAGGTCCTCACTTTCCTCCTCCTCCCACTCCTCTTAAAGGTGCTGGGAATGGATTCATCTCATGAGATGTCAGATGTCCAGATGTTGGACACTGTTGTTGTGCTCAGAGTGAGGGAATCACCAGGTANGCTCCTCTGAGGTCCTCCCTGAGCCTTCCCTTCTCCAGGCAGAACAAATTCAGACAGATGTGGCTCTGGTTAAAAGGGAAGTGTCTGAGTTATCAGCTTGTGGTGACCACAGGTACATCCTCTTGCCAGGGTGAGATATCACAAACTGTGATTTGCTCCTTCTTTCTTTGAAGAGCTGTTTAATTGGAAGGAAACAACCCCCCTCCTGCCTTTTACCTGCTGCTGTGCTGGGGCTGAGCTTGGCAACAGCATCGCTTCTGGGCTGGACCTGGAGGTTGGGCACTGGTCAGAATCTCACAGCTTTATTGGGGTGGGACTGAGCTGAACCTCTTTAACCCCCTGGTGATGCTGCAGGTGCCTGCCAGGGGTGTGAGCACACCAACCCTTGTGCTTGAGGCTGTTCTCAAAGGTCACTGGTTGGGGATGGGAGTCCAAGTGATTAAAGGAGGCTTATTTTGGATCCCAGCAGTATCCCTTTTCACTCCACAGCCTATGAAGTGAAAGGCCACCCCAGCTTGTTCCCCTTAAACCTTCTCTCTAAGCATATGGACTGTAAGCTGCAGAATGGCAAGATGTCTCTTTCTCTGCTCCTTCTCTCCTTCATCTCCCTCCCCAATTCCTGTATTCTGCTCCTGAGGTGATGCCCTGCCACAAGTCTGGGCTTTGCAAAGCAAAGGGCACTAAGGGGCAAGGGAAGATTTGCTTGAGCCCTCCTCCTGGCACTCGCTTTTAATTGCAAATGGTCTGATTTTTTCTTTAGGAAATGGGGGGGGAGGGAGAGCCCTGGCTTCAGGCTACAGGAGCAGGAGATTGAAAGCTCTCCACTGTGGTCATCGGAGGTGAAGAATAAGTCATAAATGATCCAAGGGCAAAGGGCAGATATAGAGTGATGGCTGCTTTGTTCTCTGCAGCCTTGGGAAGGACCTTGGTGCTGCTCTGTGCCTGCAGCACCCCTGGGCTTAACCCTTCCCTGCTCAGCTCTGGGACACAGCCTGGATTCCAGCAGTGGATTCCTTTGGGTCTTCTTCTGGGTGTCAGAGACTTGGGTGGTGACCACCTTCCAGAAGACCAAAGTCTTCCTATTGCTCAGGCTAATGTATGAGGTTGTAATTCTGAAACTCTCCTGGGAATGCTTGCTCAAAAATCTTCTTGTATGTTCTTCTGCCCTTCCTAACCTTCTTGGATGTTCTCCTGTCCTCCCTAACCTTCTTGTGTGTTCTCCTGCCCTCCCTAACCTTCTTGTATGTTCTTCTGCCCTCCCTAACCTTCTTGTGTGTTCTCCTGCCCTCCCTAACCTTCTTGTGTGTTCTTCTGTCCTTTCTCCAGGCAAGTTCATGTATTAGTCTCAGTTTATCCTCTTAAAATAAACACCAGAAAGCAGGGAGAAAACCTCAAGCTCAGAGAAATGCAAAATGATAGAAACTTAATGATATAAAGCTCAGAAGCTCAAAATTCTTCAATAGAAATTTTTTATTTTGGTGTAAGGAGCAGGTCCTCAGTGTGACTCACTCTTGGTAGAGTCTCCAGGGCATGGAATCTTAGATGTAACTTGTGAAGATCACAGGTTGGTTGAGTAAGAGGCAGCAGATGAGGTACAAAAGCTGGGCTAGAAAGCTACATCTGCTCATCTTTGAGAGGGCCAAGTGCTGACCTTCACCCAAAGCTCCTCTGAGCACCAAGCTGGGGTTGAGGAACCATTCCAAAGATGCTCTGACCTGGAGAATGGGCTGATTGCCTTCCAAATTCTGTCTTGGTTCCTCCAAGCAAAGCAAAGCAGTTGTGCTGAGCAGAGGCCACCTCTTGCCCTCCTGGCTGTGTTTCTGCAGCTGGCACAGCCTGTGTCCATCACTCACTGCCTGTGGTTAATGCTCAAGCTGGCGTGGCAGGCAGCCAGGAGCTGGGAGACAATCTTCCTGGAGCAGAGAGAAGCTTGTTGGCTTTGTAACTCCACCTGCCACTCCTCCCCCCTTCCTCCTCTAAATGAAATGTCTTTCATCTTTAAAGGAAGCAGCTCCCTTCTTCCAAACCCCCTGAGCTGGTGCAAACAAACCCTGTGTGCAGGCTGCAGAGTTTGGCTCATCTTAAAAAGTGCCAGACCTTGCAATGGTATGGGGTCACCTGATGGAGATTTTTTATTTTCCTCCTGAAGTCCCCTTGGCACCTGTAGTGTACAGGTGAGAGAGATGTCATGCTGTTGGGAGTTCATTTTATTCAGATGAGGGGTTTTAGCTGCAGAAATTCCCACGTGGGTTTGTTTCCTTCCTAATTTGTACCCACTGATCTTTCTGGATTAAAATAATTTTGGTGTCACCAAAGTTTCATGGAGCTGCAAATAGGAAAGGGAAGATTTTAGCCTATTGTAGAATGAATCATAGAATGGTTTGGGTTGGAATGGACCTTAAAATCATCTAGTTCTCACCTCCCACCAGAACCAGGTTGCTCAATGCTTCATCCAGCCTGGTCTTAAACACCTCCAGGGGTTGAGGGAGCATCCACAACCTCTCTGGGCAACCTCTTCCTCATCCTCAAAGTAAAGAATATCTTCTAGGAGAGGCAGTGGTAGGATTTTTCTCTGTTCACAGCCAGGCAGACTTGAAAAAAAAAAAACCTTTTTATTTCTGCTGTGGGTCAGTGGTGAGGGTGCACCTTTCTTTGCATGCCTTGTGATGGTGGGATACTTGGGGGAGGGTTGAAACAAGTGGATGCCAAGCCCCAGCCTTGCTGTGCCTTGGATGAATTATTCCTCAAATCAAAGGAGGGATGGAGAGGAGGAGGAGGAGGAATGTTTAACTACAGCCTGTGATCCTCAGGTGTGACACCGGGGGCCCCTCTGCAATGAGATGCACAGTCATGCTCTCTCCCAGACGCGGGGTTAAAGATTTGCTTGGGGCCAGTCAATAGCACGCACTGAGTATCTTCCTCAAGAATGTGTCTGCTCTTTTCCTGCCTCCAAGTAGCAGCACTTGAGTCTCAGTCCCCTACTTGAATCACTGCACTATCTCCCACTTCATCAGGAACCCGGGAGTTGAGTCTTTGATGATTGTTGTGACTCACGGTGTCACAGAACTACTTACCCTGTGATTTCAACTTTAATCACTGATCCGCTATCTGCAGAGCCTCCTGCCCCTCTGCAACGCTTCCAATTGTAATTATGGCAAAGCTCATCTGCTGCAAAAGCCACAAAGCAGGCTTTACCATATGCCTTTAAAGGTGAGCTAATGTCATGATGAAAATAACTGTGTTTCACCAGGGACAGAGGGATCCATCCCCCCCCTTTACCCCCCCGGTGTGAGATGAAAGCTCTGACATTTTCTGAGCTCTGCTATCGCTCCCTGAGTCCTGTTAAACCAAACCCTCCCTCTTGTTTTACAAGGGATCTGAGGGGAGCTGGGAAATATCCCCAGATGCTGGAGGACAAGGGGGAGGGTTTGTGGTATGGGGAGGATGAGCTGAGGTTGGTTACAAAGCTGAATTCTTCAGTCTGTATTACAGAAGTACAGATTTTCCTCCCTTTGCCTTTCACCTGACCTTGGAGTTCATTTTAGTCTTTATTTCCCTTTCTTCTTAAAGGTGTTTGCTGATTTTCTTGGTTTTTTTTTTTAAGGTTATTACTATCATAGAATTATAGAATGGTTTGGGTTGGAAGGGACCTCAAAGATCCTCTAGTTCCAACCCCCCTGCCANTCCAATTTACATCCATTATTTGTAGTCCTTCCCTCCCATATCCTATTAAAGTCCTCCCCCAGCCTTTCTGTACCCCCTTCCTTCAGGTATTGAGAAGTTCCTCTGAGATCCTCCTGAGCCTTCTCTTCTCCAGGCTGAACAACCCCAACTCCTTCAGCCTGTCCTCCTCTAGACCTGCTCCAACAGCTCAATGTCCTCCTTATTTTGCTTCTTCCATCCCCTTGCTCCTGCAAACCCTTCTGAGGGACTGGTTTGTGCCTCCCCTTGGCTAAAAGCTCTGTCAAAGCTCTGTCCCAGGCTGGCTTTTTATGCTGATGGAGGAATATTCATCTTCCTGAGAGCCTGGTGGTTGTACAACTCTTCCAAAGCTCTGTTGTGGGGTTGGGAAGGGTCTCCAAGTCTTCTTCCAGCAAGGCATATCGTGTTCAGGCTGGGTTTTTCAGCTCAAGACCTCTCTTCTTCCTTCCATCTGCAGCTGCTGCTTTAAGGAGAAGAAAATTGGAGATGGCCAAGTGAAAGGTCTTTCAAAAGAACCCTTTCAAGGGGGTTGAACAGGAGTTCTGACAGAGTTTAGGTACTGATAGTTGCACCCCTAATTCTTTGCTGATCATAGAATCATAGAATCATAGAATAGTTTGGGTTGGAAGGGACCTTAAAGATCATCGAGTTCCAACCCCCCTGCCATAGGCAGGGACACCTCCCACTACATCAGGCTGCTCAGTGCCCTGTCCAGCCTGGTCTTGAACACCTCCAGAGAGGGGGCATCCACAACCTCCCCGGGCAACCTGTTCCAGTATTTCACCACCCTCACTGTAAAGAATTTCTTTCTTATGTCTAGTCTAAATCTATCCCCCTCTAATTTCCTCTTTCTAATTTCCTCTTTCTCAGATGTAGATGCAGAGAGATGTTTTGAGAATGAAAGGATGTGTTGAAATCCAAACTTTTCTGAGTAGACACCTTTTCTGCTGCTCTTCCAATTCAGATTTTCCATAAAGTATGGAAATGATGAGATCTGCAAGCCTGAAGTTGGCAACCCCTCATGCCTCCTGGGCTTCCAACTCTGCCTTGTTCTTCAACTCCTTCTCTTTTCCCCCTGCCACTGGCCACATAAAGATAAGTGAGGAGGATGCTTTTATTGCCAGCAGCTGGGAAAAATCACCTTGCTTCAGTTTCCATAAAATCTATGAGCCTCAGCTTATTTTTTATTTTTTTTTTAATTTTTTTTCTCCATCCTGCCCATTCTCACATCCACTATAAAAGGGACATCAGTTATAAACATTTCCTGTTTGTGCATACAGTCTTCCAGTGCTTATGATGTATAGACTGACAAAAGGCTTAATGCTTTGAATATATAAAACACAAGGCCTGTGCAATGGAGGGTGACAGTTGCCCTTTAATGTTCTGCTTTTTAAAGATCAGGGTAGAGTTCAGAAAGCATAGTCATGAGGTTTAATGATTTAATGGGGACGACTGGGGAGCAAAAATAGTTACTACACCCTGGGGAAAAGTGGTTCCTCATACATATTACTTTAGCCTAATGGCCTATGAATGCTTCCTCTGTGGCATAGGAGGGTGTCACGGTACATAGACTCTATAATACTGAATGGGTTGATTAAATGCATATTAAACAATACTAAATTGGAAAAAAAAAAAAAAAGAGGAGCCACCAACTGTATTTATTCTGTTCTTAGAAAATGTTGTTACTCATTCGATTTCATTTGTGATATTATTATAATTTTCCCCCCATTTCGTGCTCGTGGCAGAGCGAGAGGGAGCCAAGTGTAAGCACAGTTGATGGATGGGAGGTGGTGGAGTTCTCTTCTTCTCTCGTGGTGGATGAGGAGGTAGGGCTGAGGACCACCTGGTGATGATGGTTTAGTGGTGATGATTTGGCCAAATTCTATGTGTTGGAGATGGCTGCAGGTGGGATCTTTGGGAAGTAGCAAAGAGTTTGTCCAGAAAACATCAGCTTTCTTCTCTTCCTCCTCTCTAGTTGAGGTTCTTCTGTGCTTTGCACATCCCTTTTGCTGCCTCCCCTTCATGGTGGACTTCATCTTGCTTGTCCTTTGGTGACTTCAACATGAAAGTTGAGGTCCTTCTGTGCTTTGCACATCCCTTTTGCTGTCTCCCCTTCATGGTGGCCTTGGACTTGTTTGTCCTTTGTTGACTTCAACATCTAAGTTGAGGTCCTTCTATGCTTGCAAACCCTTTTGCTGTCTGCCCTTCATGGTGGACTTCATCTTGCTTGTCCTTTGGTGACTTCAACATCTAATTTGAAGTCCTTTTGTGCTTTGCACATCCCTCTTGCTCTCTCCCCTTCATGGTGGCCTCGGATTTGCTTGTCCTTTGGTGACTCTAACATCTAAGTTGAGGTTCTTCTGTGCTTTGCACATCCCTTTTGCTGTCTCCCCTTCATGGTGACCTTGGATTTGCTTGTCTTTTGGTGACTTAGCTATATAATCCAGCAATGCCAATCCCCTGGCACCCTAAAGATGCTGCCAAATGAAGCTGAAGTTGACTTGGAGGAGTCAAAAGGCTCATCCTTCCTTGGAGTCTGGTGGAGAGGGCAGGTCTTGGTGTGTTCACCTGAGCTGAAGGGCTTTGTTTCTGCTGCCTGACCTTAATTCCTACAATGATGCCCTGATGTCTCCTGTTAATGATTGCTCTGAGCAATTGCTGCCCTCCTCACATCAGGATGGAGGGTGCAAGGGCAATCAAACTGCTCACAAGTGGGTTTTGAGTGAAAGCAAACACTGCATGCCAGCACTTTAAAAAAAAAAATATCCTTTTTAGGACCAAAAAACAAATTGCCATGAGCATCTGCTGTAGCTAATATCTCTCAGTTCTGAACATCTGTGTAAATTTACCATTTTCTAACTGTTTTTCTAGTCATGATGTGTTAATAATAGGTGAATTATTACAGATTATAAGACTGATCTTTTTGGGAACCACCTGGCAGCTCTGTCCAGATATTTTCATGCCACTGTAATGTCTTGTGTCAGGCGTGTGTCCATTGTCCCCTTCATTTCATCTCTGACCTGTACATTCCCTCCCAAATCTTGTTACTGTGATGAATGAAGAATCTTTTTTCCCTTATCCCTTCCATGGGAAAGGGGGATTTTAGTGTTTTCTTTCCTTTTTACTGCTTCAATCAGCTGCTTTATTCTGCACTTTGTAGTTTCAAAGACAATTTACAGTCTGCTGGACTGCAGGAAGTGGCTGGAGCACTGAATTCAGAGCAAGCCCTGAATTAAAGGCAGAGGAGAAATTGCCTTTGTAATAAGAAAGTGCAGCAGGGTTGCAACCAACAGAAATAATCACTTCTCTGGAGGAAAAACCCAGCAGCTGGAGGGTTGGGAGAGTGACATTTGGGTCTATGGGTTTTGTAGGACTCTTACTCTGAGGGATCTTCTTTTCCCTCATCTTTGAAGTGCTGCTGACTGGGCAAGAAGCAAGTGTTCAAATATTTGCTCACAGGTGGGATGTGAAGTGTTTGATATTTTCTGGGAGTACATGAATATGAAAGGAAGAGACTTTCAGGTGGCCTCATGGCTTGGAAGTGAGAATGGAATGGGTTGTGGCTGCTCCAGATGTCCACATCAGCTTCAGGCTTGGTCCTTAGACTTGTCTCACATCTCTGAGATGGTTTTAAGCTTTTATTTTGTCAATGAGCACAGTTAAAGCTTGTATTCTCTAAACTTCTGGCTTCTCTCTGATGATATTTCTACAGTTTGAGCTCCCAGTGATGCTGAGGGAAGAGCCCACAACCCCATATGATGGGAAAACCCTTCTACTGCCAATGAAATTCCCTCAGACACACAAACATCCATCCCAGCAGCCAAGGAATGAAGCTTCTCCCTTCTCCCCTCCCAGCAGCTTATTATTGATAAAAACATTTTATAAATAAACATCTCTAGGTAACATGTTCCATAAAATATCTAATTATAGATTATTGGATTGAACATTTCTTGCTTCAATTAAGTGATATCTTTTTTTTTTTTTTTCCCCCCTCAGGAAGCCAGCTCAATGCTCTTCCTGGGGAAATGATGAGTATTTATTCTGTGTTCCATAGGTGATGTCTTTTTATGTTGTTAATAAATAAAGTACAGTGCAGGGTTTTACCCTAAATAAAACTAATGGAGGTCAGGCTTTGTATTTATTTTGTGCTTTCCTGATCAGATCTCTCTCCTCCCTACTGGCCTGTAGTTTTAGTACAGTCATCTTTATAAAGAAGGAATTAAAGAGAAAGGGAAGGAAGAAAAATGGGGGGACTTGGAGATCAACATTCAGCCTGGAGAAGAGAAGGTTCAGGGGGGACCTCAGAGGAGCTGAAGGGGGAGCTGAAGAGGCTG
>VZTY01010377.1:9728-26294 GCA_013400935.1 Turnix velox | reverse complement strand
CTTTCCAACCCAGACCATTCTATGAGTCTATGTTCACACCCACCCTTGCCTTAACCTGAACCAAGGTGATGTGAGTGAGGAAGAGGAGAGCCCAGAAGCTCAGTGTGACATCTGGGGACACAGGAATGTGTGAAATGTGTCCAAGGGACTCTCAGCATCCCTGGTTGCCCAGTCACAAGTATGAGGACATGGCTGGTGGAGTAAAGGATGAAAATTGAAAGAGGAAAGATTTAGGGTGGAGAGAAGAAAGAAGTTCTTCACTGTGAGGGTGGTGAGACACTGGAAGAGGTTGCCCAGAGAGGTTGTGGATGCTCCCTCAATCCCTGGAGGTGTTTAAGGTCAGGCTGGATGAGGCACTGAGCAACCTGGTGTGGTGGGAGGTGTCCCTGGGTTGGAACTAGATGATCTTGAAGGTCCCTTCCAATCCAAACCATTCTATGATTCTTGTACCTGCCTAAGACTGACTAAATTTAGATATTTAGAAGGAAAAAATACTGAAAGCACAGAATTCAGCTCTACTGTTGAAGTTAAGTCACTTTCTTCCTTCAGGAAGATGTGTTAGGGTCTTTAGGTTTGCAAGCTTGATCTCAACTGCTGGAAAGTTGATGTTTTCTCATCAAAACTAGTTCTGGATTTGAAGTTCCACCAAGTATCTGTGTTTTGCTTGATTGAAATCCAAGAGTTGGGTCTTTGCTCCTTCTATTCTAGGGTCTAGAAAGTTCCTGCAGCTGGACTTTGTTGTTTATCAGCTTGCTCTGGACTTTTACTGAGTCTTTTTTGATGGTACTGCTTGTAATTTTCCCTTTGGTCACCTCCAGGCAGTGAGTTCTGGAGGTGACAGAATCTGCAGAGGAAGGAAGGTGTGAATGTGCTCTGAGGTCTCAGAGAAGAGCTTGGCTCTGAGCTTTTCTACACCCTTGTCCTCATCAGGAGGGGAGAAAGCCCTAATCAGGGAGCTGCAGCCTTTACCTGCCATTTGAAACAAAAATGCAAATGAAAACCTCTCCATCGGGGTTGGTTCATTCCTTTCCTCCGTGTAACTGATGTTATTGGATTTTTATGCAGCACATTACACCCTGAGCCATGTCTTCTACTATTTTGCTTTCAAATTGTATCTCCTGCCATTTGTGTCACATTTAAAATGCTAACAGTATAGAATGTCATTTACAGAATCGGGGCGTTTGCTGCGGAAAATTAATTTGACTTATTCCTTCTGCCTGTTCCTATCTCCAGGCCAATATTATGCTACTCATTCTACAAGAGTAATACTTAATGAATAGGACTATTAATAATGTCAAGGTCCATGGGGGTCTTATGGGTAACGGATAGGCGTAGACTGTAAGGGGGCAGTCACCTGACTTGGGTTAATGTTCCATGAAAATATCAGGCAGTGCAATGTAATTATGGAGCAGAGGATAGTAAAAAAAAAAAAAGAGGTAGGGAACTTGGAGTTTCTTAAATATTTTTTTTATTTTTTTTTTCTCAGTGCTTTGTTGGTAATTTGCCTCGACCTTCGTCGGGGCAGATGGGGAAAAGTGGATAAAATTCAGTAAGAAAAAAAAAAAAAAACCCTAAAACAATCCAAAAGCTACATACTTTGGTTCACAAAAAGGGTGTGTGCTCAGAATTTGTGGCAAGAATTAGTTGGTGTTACATGAAAGGATATGGGGGTGTGTTTGTATGAGTGTCACTTCTTTCCAGGAAAAAGAAAGGCTTTGGTGCTGCTTGTTGTTGTTGTTTTAACTGGAACACATCTCTAACATGTAGAAAGGTGAAGAAATATAGGGGAAAAGATAAAATTAGTATTTATGAGAACAAATTCTAAGCAGAAGAAATAAAATCTTGCTAATAAAAACAAAATTAAGGGGGTTTGAGGCAGGAGCCTGCCCTAAGCAAGGGAATGGCAGAGCTCTTTTATATATATATGTATGTATTTTTATTTTTTTCTCTCCTTTATGCTCAAAAGTGGCAGCAATGTTGGAACTAGATGATTTTTAAGGTCCTTTTCATCCCAAATCATTCTATGATTGATCAGAAGAGGCTGTGTTGGCATGGAGCAGGGTAGCAATGGGTTGCTTGAGCTTTGCTTGGGTGTAGGTTGAGTGCCCAAAACATCATCATAGATGGAGAAGGATGGTGATACTGAAAGCTCTGGCACAGGAAGGTCTGGAATTTTTCAGGAGTTAATTAAATCAATGTTTTTTCATGTTTCTGGTGGGTGTAGGAGGGACAGAAGTCAGCATCCCTGTGGAAGAGAGGACACCCTTCCAATAAGTGAGCCTTGGCCAAGCTCCATGTAATGCTTTGGGCTCCCCCCTTGGTTCCTCCTTCTTCCTCCTCTTATTATTGTTATTTTTTCCCCTCCAAGAAGCTTTATTCATTTCTGAATCCTGCATTAATACGGGCAGCATTAGGCAGCCCCAGCATGTCTGGTGGCTGCGTGGCTCACTAATTCTCACTCTGGGGCCACCCGCTGACAAACCCCCGAGTGGAGCCCAATCCCTCTCTCAGACTTTTTGCCATGAATAAACATGAAAGAGACAAATGAGGCAGCACTGGTGGTTGCTTTGCAGCCAGCCATGTGTTATTCCTCACCCAGAGCCCACATGCAGATGGCTGGGCTTTGCTTGGTGGGTGCTCACCTACCTCCTGCTGGAGCATCTTCTCCTCAGGAGTGGTTTTGGGGGTGTTTGTTCAGAATCAGAGACTTCTTCTTAGTTCCTGGGAGGCCAAAGTGTACATGGTATGTCCCAGCCACACTTAGATAGAATCATAGAATAGTTTGGGTTGGAAGGGACCTCAAAGATCATCGAGTTCCAACCCCCCTGCCATAAGCAGGGACACCTCCCACTAGACCAGGCTGCTCAGTACCTTGTCCAGCCTGGTCTTGAACACCTCCAGAGAGGGGGCATCCACAACCTCTCTGGGCAACCTGTTCCAGTATTTCACCACCCTCACTGTAAAGAATTTCTTTCTTATGTCTAGTCTAAATCTATCCCCCTCCAATTTATATCCATTGTTTCTAGTCCTCCCATCCGATATTATGTTAAAAATTCCTTCCCCTGCCTTTCTGTAGGACCCCCTCAGGTACTGAGAAGTTACTCTGAGGTCCCCTCTGAGCCTTCTCTTCTCCAGGCTGAACAACCCCAACTCCTTCAGCCTGNGATGTGTCCCACAGACCCTTCCAGCTGCCTTTTGGAAGATGTTCTCATGGTTGATGCAGGGATATCCCCACTGCTGTAGGTATCACACTTTAAAATCCACACAAAATACATCTTAAAGGTCTGGATTGAGCTCCTGGGAGGCAGCCAGCCCTGTCTGGTGGGTGGATGCTCTAAATCCCTGGATCACAAAAGCTCAAGGGCCATATCCACAAACCAACGTGGCTTCTTTCCCTTCGACCCCCATCTTCTCCTGCTGCTCTTTGATTTCTCCCCTTGCCTCAGATTTACAGCTACCTTGTCCAAATATATTACAGGGAAATAAAGGATAAAATGCTTTAAAAAAAAAAAAAAAAAAAAAATCCCTTCCTCCCCAAGCTGGAGAACAGGCTTTGGGGAGAATAAACGAGCTGGTTTTGTTATATGGCTCAGTCTTTGTCACGTGAAGGTGAGGCCTCCTTTTTTATTATTATTATTTTTTATTGCTGCCCATTTGCCTTCATTATAATTTATTTGTTAATCCATGCTCCAGCTCATGAATTTTGCATTTGGGGAGGTGGAAATAGGAAGGAAGGAAGGAGGATGCTCACGAAGCATCAATAACTTTGCACAGAATCCCACTTAAAGGTGAAGGACACNTGTCCCACTTAAAGGTGAAGGACACAGTTGGAGGGCAGGGACTTCCATCATCCTTTTAAAAGGCAAAAATGCAGTAAGAAAAAAAAAAAAAGAAAAAAAAAAAAAAAAAAGCTAGAGACTTCCCAATTAATAATTATTCTGATGGGATTCAGAACCTCTCAGGTCAGAGAGGACAAATTCAAACCCCTTTCTCCTGAGCTTGTCCTCAGGTGGGTGGATGGATGCTCTGCTTCCATGTCTCCCCTGCCAACTTTTCCTCCCTTCCTTCTCTCTTTTTCTCTCTTTTTTTTTATTTTTATGAGGCATCCTGAGTGTAAAAAATATGGCCTGCCTTTATGGTGCTCCAGCACGAATGAAGCTATAAAATTATGAACAGTTTTTATGATGGCTATTCAGGGGATGCTTTTATATTGATGGTGCACATGCTGTATCTATCTCTTCTTTTTTTTTTTTTTTTCCTTCCTACCCCCTTTTTCTTTTTTGTATCCCTTCTTTCCCTGCAAAAGATGGCAGGAGGTGTGGGAAGGCTGTGGTGTGTGGGTGGGGGTGGCCTGTGTAACTATTTTTCATGCATTTAATATATTAATTATCCAGTAAATGCTCCCCGGGCTGTACTTGGGATGCCAAAGAATGACAGCTTTTCAACCCAGCTCCAAAGGCAGCCCATCAGCCCACAGTGTATTATGTCTGGGAGGTCAGGGTGGGGTTAATGTAACTTTTTATTTGCTGATTTTTCATAGATGGTAAAGGGGGGAAAAAAGAGAGAGAGAGAGGTTGAAAAGAAAGGTGTAAAAAGAGCAGAGATAATGGCCACTCTGTTCCATCCCTCTTCTGCCTCACAGCCCACCTGGTGGGGAGAGGATTATAGAATCATAGGATGGTTTGGGATGGAAAGGACCTTCAAGATCGTCTAGTTCCAACCCAGGGACACCTCCCTCTAGGTCAGGTTGCTCAGAGCCAAGCTCTTCTCTGAGACCTCAGAGCACACTCACACCTTCCTTCCTCTGCAGACTCTGTCACCTCCAGAACTCACTGCCTGGAGGTGACCAAAGGGAAAATTACAAGCAGTGCCATCAAAAAAGGCTCAGTGGAAGTCCTAGAAGTGTGCAAACTGATAACAAAGTCCAGCTGCAGGAACTTGCTAGACCCTAGAATAGATGAGGCAAAGACCCAAGTCTTGGATTTCAATCAAGCAAACACAGATACTTGGTGGAACTTCAAATCCAGAACTAGTTTTGATGAGAAAACATCAACTTTCCAGCAGTTGACATCAAGCTCACAAGCCTAAAGACCCTAAAGCATCTTCCTGAAGGAAGAAAGTGACTTAACTTCAACAGTAGAGCTGAATTCTGTGCTTTCAGTCTTTTCTTTTTTTTTTAAAATATCTAAATTAAGTCAGTCTTAGGCAGGTACAAGAATCATAGAATGGTTTGGGTTGGAAGGGACCTTCAAGATCATCTAGTTACAACCCAGGGACACCTCCCACTACACCAGGTTGCTCAATGCCTCATCCAGCCTGGCCTTAAACACCTCCAGGGATTGAGGGGGCATCCACAACCTCTCTGGGCAACCTCTTCCAGTGTCTCTCCACCCTCACAGTGAAGAACTTCTTTCTTCTCTCCACCCTAAATCTTCCCTCTTTCAATTTGCATCCATTACTCCACCAGCCACTCACACCTGTGACTGGGCAACCAGGGATGCTGAGAGTCCCTTGGACACATTTCACACTTGCTTGTGTCCCCAGATGTCACACTGAGCTGCTGGGCTCTCCTCTTCCTCACCCACATCACCTTGGTTCAGGTTAAGGCAAGGGTGGGTGTGAACATAGACTCATAGAATGGTTTGGGTTGGAAAGGACCTTCAAGATCATCTAGTTCCAACCCAGGGACATCTCCCACCAGACCAGGTTGCTCAATGCCTCATCCAGCCTGACCTTAAACCCCTCCAGGGATTGAGTGAGCATCCACAACCTCTCTGTAGGGTTAAGAATAGGGATGCAGTTGAAGCTGGAGCTGCTGCCCTGGATTTCTGCAGGGTTTGATGCCTGTAGAGCTCAGGGAAAGCTTTACTCCATTATGCAAAGCAGAGGAGAGATGCTTTTCTCAGGATACTCCTTCTCCAGGGGCTTCTCAGCAGAAAAAGGGGCCAAAGTCTGTGGAAGGGGAGACGGCGGCGAGAAATCCCACAGGCAGTAACTCAACTCAAAATAGATCTCTTGTCCTAGCCAGAAATAAATCTATCTGGGCATAAAAAGAAGTAAAGGAGGAGGGAAAGTTTGGCTGCTGTGGGGGTTGAGAAGGAAAAAGCACCAGTGAAAGCTGAACTGGATGTGCTGGAGTGAACTGGCTGTCCTGGATCCTCCTCCTTGAGTTTTGGCTTTGCCAGGAGGGTTGTTTTGGCTTCCAGGGGTAAGATTGTCCCTGTGAGGACCTAAAGAACCGTGGGGACAACCTTTTCTTCCCCTCCCCTTGCTCCTTCCCACCTCTCCTTTCATGAAGGGTCTGGGGCAGCCCTGCTCTAATGGCTGGCTGCATGGAGTATTGATCTAAGGGAGGTAATAGGGGTTTAATTTTCCTCTTAAAGGCCTGTAAATGATCTCAAGAAAGGCATTAAAAAAAAAAAAAGAAAAGAAAAAAAAACACCCAAAACCACTAAACCAAGGTGAAAAAGCTAGAGAAATTTGAAAGAATTTAGTTGGAAATTATATAGCATGAGGAGGGTTTGTGTAGCTTCAGCATCTGCTCTGTCAAGTGCAGGTAACTGGGTACAGTATAGGGTTTTTTTTCTTTTTTTTTTCATTTCAGACAATTAAAAAATGCTAGTGTTGCATAGATTTGGTGTATGTGATGTACATTTTGATGAAGGTACAGAGGAAGGGAGTGTTTGTTCATGTGTGTGGCTCAGTGATGCTCCTATTGCACTGGAGTGAAATTGTGATCTATAGAGCTCAAGAGAAATTACATCCTGTATTTTGGGGTTTTTTTTTTATGT
Source organism: Turnix velox (assembly GCA_013400935.1). Lineage (NCBI taxonomy): Eukaryota > Metazoa > Chordata > Aves > Charadriiformes > Turnicidae > Turnix > Turnix velox. The sequence continues at coordinate 19,503 of VZTY01010377.1, read as the reverse complement.
TGATATTTTGCATTTCAGAAATGTAAGATGAACAGAATAATAGCTGGTGGGGGGATACACACAAAAATAACCCAGAACCAGCCTCAACTTCTCTTGCTTGTCAGAAATTTTGTTAAATGTGTTTAGATAATTGTGCCACCCTATTAAATAAAAGGATAAAGAAATAAAAATCTTCATCTTCAACCTACAGCAGTCCCCCCCTTTGATTTTCTGATTTTCTGCTTTTTCATGGACCTCCCCAGGCTCACTGTGGGACGACCTTATGTGTTTTNGGACCTCCCCAGGCTCACTGTGGGACGACCTTATGTGTTTTTACTAAGTCCAGTAGTATAAACAGGAGCAGTTTAAAAATTTATTTCACAAAATGATGCCTCTGCTCTTTATGGGCTGATGTCAGTGCTAAAACCCTGAAATGGACTTGGAAGCACAACTGCAGCCCACTGACCTTTCCTTATTTCTACTTCAGTAACTGCATCCACAGGGGGAAGAGTTCTCTGAGATATTAAAGCTTGGGTTTGTTCCCCACATCTTTGGAAATTTTCTGCAAGGACAGAAATTATCTTTTTTCTTTTTATTATTCTTATTTTCTTTGCTGTTGGCTTCTGCTTTCTTCCAGAGATTCCAGGTGGCGTGAAATTTATTCTCTGTGCCATCCTAAGGTGGGATCCTAATTCTCCTTGTTTCTTTGGACAAAGATTGATGCCACTGCCAAGCCCTGATGGTGCAGGATCCAAGAGAGAGTTTTTATTCTCCATACAAAGAAGGGAAACTGAGGCAGACATCCAGAGTTTGTACAACAACTCAACTGGAGAGTCCTGATATCATGGTAGATGCTCAGAATGCTACAGGGAGGGAGGATTAAACATTAACCAGCTTTAACACCAGTTTTAGATGTTGCATTAGTAAAACTCCTGGCAAAAGAAGATCTTGGGGAGAAGATCTTGAGGAGATTTGGTTATAAAATGTTTTTTCCTGTGGAGAAATAATGGCAATGTGTTGGTTGCAGGCTTCCACATGGCTTGTCTTGGGTGTCTGTGCCATTTTTCCCATCTCTAATCATTGAACCAGGCACAGGGCACGTTCATTGCTTTGAAACTTAATAGTAGGAAGCTTCAGATGAGGAAAAAACGGGGTCACACTTGCAGCTTTTGTTCTAATAAAAAAAAAATAAAGCTTAAAGAGCAGATCTTTTCTGGTGCCTGTGATGTGAGATGAGTTTGGGGGGAGTCAAACCAAAGTAAGTGGGAATAGGAGTGATCTCTGGCTTGGTGGGGAGATGGTTTGAGGTGCTGGCTTGGGGTGCTCAAATCCACCAGGGCTTTTTTCCATGGGAGGAGAGCTGGATCCAACAGTCCTGACCTCGTAAAAGTGGATTGGAAATGCAGGCATGATTAACTCCCTGCAGATTTATGTGGAATTAGTATGTGTTTCAACACCAGAGTTATAAATACTGCCTGCCCTCAGCTAACCAGTGGGGCTTTACATAATTTCAGGAGGGCCCTCAGCAAGGCAGCCTGGGAATGACAAAGGAGGGGAGGAAAAGCTGAGCCTGGCAGCTCCTCTCTTCACTGCACCCCAAGTCCTGCAGGAGGTTTATGTTGAGGGGGAAAAAATGTGGGGTTTTTTTTTAAAGAGTGTGTCTTTAAATGTCTTTAAAGGGTGTGTCAGAATCTGTGATTCTGAGTGCAAACTGCTCCATCCCCACTGCAGCTCAACACCAAGGGGGTGAAACCACCTTGGGTACCTTGGCTTTGCACAGAGAGAGGTTGTGGATGCCCCTTCTCTCAATCCCTGGAGGTGTTTAAGGCCCGGCTGGATGAGGCATTGAGCAACCTGGTTTAGTAAAAAGTGTCCCTGCCTATTGGTAAAGGGTTGGAACTAGATGATCTTTAAGGTTTCTTCTAACTCAAACCATTCTATGATTCGACAACTGATCTCAAATAAGCCAGGAGACAAATCAAGCAGCTTGTGCACCACTGTTAGATGCTTTTCCATGAGGAAGGAGGATCAGGTGGACCAGCAGAAGGTTTTAATGGGTCTGATCCTTGGGTGCCACTGAAGTCTTCACCTTACTTAGGAGGAAGACTCAATTCTGAGGTTCAAGAGATGATGAAATGGGGCTCTGCACCCTCTATGAGAGTGAAGTGCCTTGGTGAGGAGCCTCTGGTTTCTTCCCAGCCTGTCTCCCAGGCTAGCAATGCTTTATTTTTCCAAGCCTTCAGTGTTAGGAGGATCTTTCTTTGGCATCACCACACGACAGGTTGCCTCTCTGCAGAAGCTCTCTATTGTGGTATGTTCAGGGGATGGTCCAAAAGCCACCCCAGCTCTGGCTTGTGCTCCTATTGCAGTCACAATGCCAGGAAAGATCCATTAGGACTAAGAGGAGAGGGTCCTGTTGGAGGGGGAATGGTGCTGGTGGTCACATCAACATGTGCTTTGCAGGAGATCATCTCCATTTTCCCTTTGCATACTGATTTTTTTTCTTAAACCTCCAATAACTCATGTTTTAGGGTGAAAGCCAACCATCCAGACCTGGATCTATTTTTACTCTAGCATATTCTTAACCTATTTTCCTTTTTTTTTTAAATTTATTGTTCCAAATGTATTCATGCCAGCTTGCTTGGACTCTCCATGACCTGAAAGGTCCCTTCCAACCTTGGCAATTCCATGATTGAAAAAAACCAAAACAAACCCCCCCCCCGAGGCCCCAGGTGAGACTTTGTCATCTGTTAAAACCTGAAAGAAGCCTGTTATGATACAGGGACCCTCTTGTTCTCTTGGAATGAGTTCTCAGGGAGGTGTTGAGGGCACTCAGAACTATTGAGGCAGGCAGGGACACTTCTGTGACCCACCATCATGTGTGCTGCCCTCCTAGAAGAACCCTGCATCCCACCTGAGACAGGATGCTCTCTGCCCTGGTGGGGCAGGGAGGTGACAAATGTGTCTCTAACCAAAGGTGGATCTTTCTAAACCCCAAAAAGCATCATTTGAAATTCTAATTGCTGTAATCCACTGCTTTTCTCACTCTTCAGCACCTGCACTTTGCTGCAGAGCAGGCTCAGCTGTGTGATGCCTGTGATGCTCTTTCACAGCACCCCACCATGCAAGGTATCAGGATGCCAGTGTGTGGGTGTCCATATAAACTATTATTTTTTGGGAAATTCTAAGAAAAAACATATATTTACTTCACATTGCATCTAGAGTGCTCTTTAATGTGTGTATCAGCGGTGTGTTTGCACATACATGTGATAAATCAGGTCTTGATTCTTTAATATATTGAATTTTTGCTGTGAGCAGTGTGATGTGGGATTTTTTTTTGGTGTAATGAACATTAGAGGTGGATTTTATTTTTTTCCTTATTAGCTTCAGAGCCCTAAACAAGAGAAGGACTTTGAGCTGCTGGAATGGGTCCAGAGGAGGGTCATGAAGATGATGGGAGGGCTGGAGCACATCCTTTATGAGGACAGGCTGAAGGACTTGGGGTTGTTCAGCCTGGAGAAGAGAAAGATCAAGGGGGGAACTCAGAGGGACTTTTCAATACCTGAAAGGGGGCTCCAGAAAGGCTGGGGGAGGACTTTTTAATAGGGCATAGAATGACAGGACTAGGAGTAATGGATGTAAATAGGATGAGGGTGGATTTAAGCTGGATAAAGGAAAGAAATTCTTTGCTGTGAGGGTGGTGAGACACTGGAAAAGGTTGCCCAGAGAGGTTGTGAATGCCCCCTCTATCCCTGGAGGTGTTTAAGGCCAGCCTGGATGAGGCACTAACCTGGTCTAGTGGGAAGTGTCCCTGCNGAGCAACCTGGTGTGGTGGGAGATGTCCCTGCCCATGGAACTAGATGATCTTGAAGGTCCCTTCCAACCCAAACCATTCTATGATGCCATAATACATTTAATTTTCACTGTGAGTAGTGTGATGTGACTCTGAGGATGGTTTTTTTTTGCTGAAATGAGCATTAGAGGTGTGTTTTTAATTTTTTCTCCTTATTTTTTTCCTTATTAAGTTTTTTCCTTATTAAGTTTTTTTCTATCTCACTACTTAGCTGTGTTACCATGAGCATCACATGGATTTTTCCCTGCTCCTGCTTAAAATCCAAGCCAAACCAGGACTGAATCTGCCACTTTAGAGGCAGAGGGGGGGGTTGGTGGTGGAAGGGGGCAGGTAGGTGAGGGGAGAGGAGTGGTCAGTGAAATCCAGGCTATTACAGAAAATAATCAGGAGCAGTTGGCAACCCTGCTCCTGCATATTCGCCAAGTGCCGGGTGATTCAGCCCTTCTCCATTTTCAGGCCAGCTCGGCCGTCACTCTGAATTATTTTCAGTGAGCACTTCTATATCTCATGTCAGTTCCCAGTTCGAACCCATCACCGAGTGTCGAGGCTGAGACGTGCCCTACATGCCGATGAGGGTCCCCCCCCTTCCCCTGCTTTGCTATTAACCTTTCCTTTTACCAGAGTTACCCCTTTGTCCTGCTGCAGTTTGCTCTGCCTGATAGAAGCAGCTGCCTGTGGCCAAACGACCATCCCATTTACATTTTCTTTCTTGAACCCAAGAGTGAGACAGAGAATTGCAGTAAATGATCTCCCCTTTCTCTCCTTGCCTCCTTTCCCTCCCCTCCCTCCTTCCTTTTCCTCTCCACTCGCCTTTAATGCATTGCCTAGAAATCTATTTCTCATCTAATTTTACTAGATGGATCAACAGGGCTGGGAATGTAACCCTTTGTCAGCTGTGGAAATCTTTTTATCCTATAAAAATGATGAGATTTGATGCAATTAGGATTATGAGGAGGTTGTGGAGGGGGTGTCCAAGACACTGTTCCTTCTCTCTGCCTGTCTCCTGACACATTAACAGCCTGTTTATTAACTGCTTTACATTTGGGGCTACAGGCAGTGGATGCATCCTTATGCCCAGAGCATCACACACACACTGTGGGTACCAAATCTGAGCCTGCCTCTTTCTTTTTTTCTTCTTTTTTTCTTTTTTAGGATTTTTCCCCCCTCCCACCCTTTCTGCATATGAATTGAGGAGGAGGGCTCTAACTTGAAACAAAACCTCAGCTGCTGGGGGGTGGAAAAAAAAGAATAAAAGGAGCTTTTCCTATTTGCTGCCTCTCTCTCCAAGGGGTGTTTATGTTTAGTCTGGCAGAGGAAATGCGAATGGGGAGCTGCTCCTCCTCTCTCCTGCCCCCTTTTTATTCCTTCTGAGGGGTTTGCACTAGGGATAGGCACGTGGATTTGTGGTTTTTTTGGCTCTGGCAGTGCCACCCTGCAGTGTGTTCTTGGAGAAATTGTGGCTTTATAGTTCTCTGACAAGGTTTTTCTTCCCTCTGCTGCTGTTGGGAAGAGAATTTCTCTGGGTTGTATGTTCTGTAGGTTCAGAGGTCGGGAGATTTCTCCCAATATCCCACAAGATCAACGTGGTTTTACATCCCAGCCTTAGCAAGGGTTTATCTTAAAACTACTCTTATTTAATAACTTTCCTCTAAGCACCAGCTTGTGGGACCTTTGGAGAGATTTCCCTGCCCAGTCCTTGCTCTGTCCCATGACCCAGACACATCTGTGGCTTATGCTAATGAAGTTTTAGGTGATTTTAGTGGCAAAAAGATGACACAGGTTTGACTTATCCTGTAGAAGGTGAAAATCAGCTTTAACTTTTTCCTCCTGGAGGAGCAGGAGATCTCCACTGCAGCTTTGGGGCTGATAGAGCTCAAAATACAGCCCTGTTTGGGGTTTTCTGTTAAAAATGGGTTAAGACTTGTGCTGAACTAAGTTAAGGATGATTAACTTAAGTGGCAGGATGATTTTTCCTTGCTTTTTTTTTCTTTCAACTGCAAGATGAGGAGATTTTTGTTGGATAAAGACACATCTTGCTCATTTTCTCATACAGGATTGTTAGGAGGGAGCTCAGCAGCCTGTGTGTGGGCCCTTAGGAGTCATAATATCAAGCTGTTTGCCTCTATATCCCAGCAAGGAAAGGAGTTGAGGGAAAAACATGAATAGGGGTTGATATTTATTAACTTTATTTCTTATTAGAGGGACAAATTGTTATTAAGAGCCACTCTGTGTCCCCTTTTCTGGGCACTGTCATCTCAGGCAGCATCTCAGACCTTGGCAACGTGGTGCAAATTTAATTATTTACAACTTAAAGCTTTTCCCAGCTATTTATTCTTCATTTTCTGTCTAAATAAGCCCAAATCCTTCACTTGGGATGCTGCTACAAGACCCTGGAAGAGTTTTTGAGATGTTTTGCCATCCCTCCTGCAGCTCCCTTTCCTCTAGGAGGAAGGTGAAGACCCAGCCTAAAGACATCTCAGATTTGCAATGTGCCAACGTTGTGTTCCCCCCCTCCTTTCCCCTCTCGACTCCCAATTGAGAAAAAAAAAAGAAAAAAAGATTACAAATAATGTAAAATAATATAGTTTCTAACCTTCGGGGCTGTTTTCAAAGGTGTATAGACCAGTTGTCAACAGGCAAGAGAGGTAGGGAAGGGAAGGGGAAATTATAGGCTGCACAAAAGAGGAAAGTAAAAGTGAAAGCTCCATAAAAGAAAGTGGAACTATTATGGAGCAAAATGCCAACTCATTACAAAGCAGCCAAATAAGAGAGAAATACAGCTTTGCCAGTAATAGCAGTTTACAAGGGAACATTGTATTGCAACATAACGGTGGTGCTATAATTTGCTCTAACAACTCCAATTATGCCTTTTATTGATTTGGCAACACATTTAATAGGAGTAGCCACACCTCTTGTGTTACAAATCATTAAAGGTGTTGAACAGTGTAATTTTAAAATTGTCCTTCTCCTACAGATGTCAGTGTGACAGCATAATTTCCCCTGATTTCTGCTATGTAAACAGCCCGTTACAGTAATTTCCCCCTTACAAAGCAGAAATGTTGTCAGCCAGGGTGTTTTTTTTTTTCTTTTTTTTTTTTTTTTTTTTGGGAAATAATTATTTAAGANTTTTTTTTTTTTTTTTTTTTTTTTTTTTTTTGTACAGAAACATCCATTTAATATTTTCCCCCCAGTCTATTCTCCTAATTGCTGGGGGTATTTTTTTTTCTCTCTCTTTTTTCTCCCTCTTTTTTTTTCCCTTATCTTTTGGAAAATAAACAGGCTGTTTTGCTATCTTCTACAGCAACCTTAATTGCTACTTAAATCTTCAATATGCACTTAACATTGGGGAGGTAAAACCCTTTTGGTTCAATTCTGTTCCACTTCACTCAAGTAGCATTTCAGAGCTGGTTAAAAGCCACGGCATCTCCTGGTAGCAATTTTGACAGGTGATAGCAATTCCAGTGCCAGTTTCCTTGCAAAAGTCAGGAAGATTCTTGGAAAANTTGGACAGGACTTGGAGCAACCTTTCCTGGTGGGAGGTGTGTGAGGCTTGGATGATCTTTGAGGTCGCATTCTGGGCGTTGTAGCCATGTCTAGGCTTCCATAGATTCTAGGGAAAAAAAATGCTTGATTTGAGAAAAACAAGGTAAAAAAAAGTGTATAATCACTTTCTCAGGTTGCCCAAGAAGCTGTGGTTGCTCCATCTCTGGAGGGTTTCATGACCAGNATTTTTTTGTTTCCTTCCCACCAAGAAGGACCTAAATTTTGCATAGGAGTGGAAGGAATAACCTGTGCTCAAAATAAAGGGGTTTGATTTTGGCAGACTGGGTGTTGTAGCCAGGTCTGACTTCTCTAAATCCCAGGAAAAAAAGCTTGGTTATAGAAAAAGCTTGGTTTTAGAAGAAAAAAGAGGGAAAAAAAGTATTACCAGTAGCTCAGGTTGCCCAAGAAGCTGTGGATCCTTCATCTCTGGAGGGTTTCAAGGCCAGGTGGGTGAGACTTGATGGTCTTTGAGGTCCCATTCTGGGTGTTGTAGCCAGGTCTGACCTTCCCTAGGTTCCAGGAAAAAGAAAAAAGCTTGAATTGAGGAAAAGGAGATTAAAAAAATGTATAATCACTTGCTTAGGTTGCCTAAGAAGCTATGGTTTCTCCATCTCTGGAGGGTTTCAAGACCAGGTTGGACAGGACTTGGAGAAACCTGTTGTGGTGGGAGATGGGTGAGACTTGGATGATCTTTGAGGTCCTATTCTGGGTGTTGTAGCTAGGTCTTCCTTCCCTAAATTCCAGAAAAAAGCTTGGTTTTAGAAAAAGGAGGACAAAAAAGTGTATAATCACTTGCTCAGGTTGCCCAAGAAGCTGTGGCTGCTCCATCTCTGGAGGGTTTCAAGGTCTCAAGGTGTGTGAGACTTGATGATCTCTGAGGTCCCATTCTGGGTGTTGTAGCCAGGTCTGACCTTCCTGAGGTTCCAGGAAAAAGAAAAAAGCTTGAATTGAGGAAAAGGAGGTCAAAAAAATGTATAATCACTTGCTTAGGTTGCCTAAGAAGCTGTGGTTCCTCCATCTCTAGAGGGGTTCATGGCCAGGTTGGACAGGACTTGGAGAAACCCGTTGTGGTGGGAGATGGGTGAGACTTGGATGATCTTTGAGGTCCTATTCTGGGTGTTGTAGCCAGGTCTGACCTAGATCCTAGGAAAAAAAAGCTTGTTTTGAGAAAAAGGAGGGTAAAAAAGTATAATCACTTGATCAGGTTGCCCAAAAAGCTGTGGTTCCTCCATCTCTAGAGGGGTTCATGGCCAGGTTGGACAGGATTTGGAGAAACCTGTACTGGTGGGAGATGGGTGAGACTTGGATGATCTTTGAGGTCCCATTCTGGGTTTTTAGGATTTGATATTTGATATTTCTACTACTTAAATGCTGAGGATGCTGTTTTTCTTGGAGGATGGTGGTTAGATAGACTTTTTCTGCTGAAGCTGGAGCCTGAGCTGTGCCAGGAAGACTTGTTGTCCCTCTTGGTGTCTCCTGCAGCCCTTGGGGTCTCAGGGCCACGTGTCTGTAGGATTTGGAGGGGACCCAGCAGACAAAGAATGTGTTTCCCCTCTCCCTTGGAGCACTTGCAGGCGGTGACGTGTGTAAATGAAGCTGACAAGCTCTTTGAAAAACAAATAGAGGCCACCAACCAAGCTTCTGGCAGGCCAAGATGCCACATGTTTACACCAAAAGTGCCACCTTGCCCTGTTTGCCTGCTCCCAGCCCCTTGCTGCCTCCCTGCCTTAGTCTGGATCTGCCAAACTGGCTCCTGAACAGCTGGGAGTGGATGGAGAGGGAGGGGAGGGAAGGGAGGAATGAAGGAAAAAGAAAAAAAAAACAGACATGAGAGGGTGACATTTTTCATGCTGGAGTGAGTAAAGCAGCTCCATGTCCTGCTGCCAGGGTTGGCTGACCCCAGCCCACCCCATCTGGCAGCCCCAGAACAAAGCTGGGCTGACACCAGCCCACTCTTTCCCCTGTGACTGGGCAAGCAGGGATGCTGAGGGTTCCTTGGACACATTTCACACGTGCTTGTGCCTCCAGGTGTCACACTGAGCTTCTGGGCTCTCCTCTTCCTCACTCACATCACCTTGGTTCAGGTTAAATCAAGGGTGGGTGTGAAATCATGGAATGGTTGGAAGGGACATTAGAGATCATCCAGTTCCAACCCCCTTGCCATGGGCAGGGACATCTCCCACTACACCAGGTTGCTCAGTGCCTCATCCAGAGTGGACTTAAACACCTCCAGGGATTGAGGGGACATCCACAACCTTTTCCAGTGTGTCACCACCCTCACAGCATAGAATTTCTTTCTCATCTCCAGCCTAATCAGTCTTGAGCTACCTGTTCCACATGAGAATAGGGATGCAGGTGGAGGTGGAGCTTCTTGGGTGTGTCAGTTGATGACAAACTCAA